>JAWPHD010015848.1:0-53014 GCA_037043455.1 Cyrtodaria siliqua
AGTAACAGCGGAGTTATGGCCCTTGATTTAGGTCAAAACGCTATATTTTGCCTCGTTAAGACGAGAGGGCCTTCATTTCTCATGCCATCGTTACCAAACTATTTTTTTTTCATTATTTTTTTTCAATTTTTTTTCTTTTCTTTTTTTCCTTTTCCTTTTTTTTTTTTTTTATAAAAAATGTTGAATTATTTTTTAGCTCTATGTTGGACTAGTCGGACCAGTAACAGAGAAGTTATGGCTCTTGATTTAGTTAAAAATGCTATATTTTGCCTCTTTAATACAATAGGGCCTTCATTTTTCATCTGATCTTTACCGAACTTTAACAGACTCTTTAGTTATGGCCCTTGATTTAGTTTAAAAGCTGTTTTTTGTCCGAAACTTCAAAAAAACGTAAATGGCAGTCACTCGCTTCATTGATGTTATAATAGCCATGTTAGCCAGTAGAGCGTCCACAGGCCCTCTTGTTCATCCTATCTTTACCAAACTTTACCACATTGTTAATATCAATGAAAGCTCGGACAAGTTTGAAAACCAGGCATATCGGACCAGTAACAACCGAGTTATGTCCCTTGATTTAGTTCAAAATGCTATATTTTGCCTATTTAAGATGATAGGGCCTTCATTTTCATCCTATCTTTACCAAACTTTACCACATTGTTAATATCAATGAAAGCTCGGAAAAGTACGAAAACCAGCCATATCGGACTTTTAACAGCGGAGTTATGGCCCTTGATTTAGTTAAAAAGGCTATATTTTGCCTCGTTAAGACGATAGGGCCTTCATTTTTCATCCGATCTTTACCAAACTATACCAGATTGTTAATATAAATGAAAGCTCAGACAAGTTCGAAAACAAGCCAGTTTGGACCAGTAACAGCGGAGTTATGGCCCTTGATTTAGTTAAATGAAAGTTAATAAACATCCGTGATATCTCAACCATCCCTTTTCCTGCGTGTTACCAGTGCCTATACATTAAATAGGATTGAAATATTTTTTCCTCCTTCTGGGAGGAATTAGATTCAGACTAACTGCAGTTATTTTGCAAATTGTTAAATGAAATTGTTGTTTATCTTTTCATCAACACAATCATTATCTTGGGTTATATATAGCCATTCCAGACAGAAATGATACATGAATGTAGGAATGAATCCGGGAACCTTGCCCTACATGACTCATGCTGGCAGAGCCCCGATACCTCCCACAACAGTCATCCCTCGAGATGGAATTTTACTAACTGAACCTCACACACATGAAAGATTCTTATATTCTCCCATTTCTGGTCATATGTTTTTCCCCATATATCTTACATGACATGTGACTCTTACATGAAACGTCATGAAGTCACGTTGGTGACGTCCATGGTTGGTGACGTCCATGACGTCACGTTGGTGACGTCGCCTTATTCTACCTTTAAATCAAATTCAGTGATTGAAGTATTCCTGTACTCCGCGCATAATGGAACGCGCATAATGGAAGAAAAATAATCTAGCATGAGTTTATCCATGTGAGATATGGAAATTTCACTCCTGGGATCCGATTTCACCCTTGGGATCCGATTTCACCCTTGGTACTGATACTTAGGTGAGATTTCCCTATTTCATATTTGATGAATTTTTATAGTCTCCGACAGCACTTGTTAATATGTTCTAAAAAAACAAGTTGTGTAAAGTTTCTTCCCATTATCTGTATTGATAATGCATCTTTTGACTCGAATGGTAAAACACAATGAGTATGAGGTCAGGTTAAAGGTTAAATGTATTTATGAGTTGAACATCACTTTCAGTTATTTCACGACAGTGTTTACTTGTAGAAGTTAGCTCAATGCTCAACTTAATTTTTAACTACATAGTGCGGCAACACTGGAATACCACGCCATGACATGCTACCCCACCCAGCTACTATACTAACTTCAGGCTGACCAGTCCTGGCATTACCTACCGTTTATATGCTGAACAGCAAGCAATAGAGCTACTAGTTCTATTTTTAGCTAACCTATTGTGACTGCTTTTTGTCCGTCCATTCATCTGTTGTCGTCGTCCGTCCGTTAAGTTTTGCTTAAACCACTTCTCCACATAAACCTCTTTGATGATTTTGACCAAACTTCACAAAACGGCTGTCTTTACCACAAAAGGTTGAAAGTTTAAAAGATCTGCTCAAAAACCGTTTCAACAGATTTTGTGGTTCCTAATGATCTCCAACGCATGTACTACCAGGTTTGTACAAATGAAGTCCCCAGAGTAAAAAATGGCCCTGCCCAGGGCGTCCAAAAGTTGATGTTACTAAAAATAGAAAATTGATTTTTGCTCTATAATTTTTGTTAGCAATGAGATATTGCGATGAAATTTGCTGTGAATGTAGCTTATATGGAAATGAAGCTTGGAATTGCAACTGAGGTCATTGGGGTCAAGGTCACTATTACTAAAAATAGAAAAATGGTTTCCACTCAATAACTTCTGTTTGGAATGAGATATTTATTGCAATGAAACCCACTGCGTAGATAGCTTATATGGAAAGGAAGCTTGGAATTACATATGAGGTCACCACTGGGGTCAAGGTAACTGTTACTAAAATTAGAAGAATGGTTTCCACTCAGTAAATTTTGTTTGGAATGAGACTTTTAATGAGACAAAACTTTCTGTGTAGGTAGCTATATAAAAAGGAAGCTTAGGATTGCATTTGAGGTTACTGGGGTCAAGGTCACTGTTACTAAAACTATAAAAAATATTTCCTCTCGGTAACTTTTGTAAGAAATGAGGCATTGCAACATAACTTGCTGTGCTGGTAGCTAATATGGAATGGAAGATTGGTGTTGCATGAGGTCACTGGGGTCAAGGTCACAGTCACTACAAACATATAACTAGCATTAGTCCCTGGGTCTGTCCCAGAGCTGTAGCTCTGTTATTAATTGATGGCATGTGTAATTATTGTCAATTGATGGCAGTGTTCAATCTAGCTGCGCTGTTGTGCCATTGACTCCTTTGCGATCGAAATGGCGCAATTTTTCATAGGCAATGGGCCCGCTGGGTGCACTCAATCAGCAATGGTCTTTTCGTTAATTTTGGTCATTTTCGATCATTTTCACCCATTCCGCTATTTAGGCCCACCGCGCGCACCTGCTGATTGTGTCAAGATCGATAAACTGTACAGTATTTTTAAGCGAAAACCTAGAAACCTCATTTAAGTCAAATGATAACCCTACTGTCTCGCACTGTCCCTCAAACAGTCAAAAGACTGAAAATTTAAAGAAACGACTTCCAGAAGAAATGCTTATACATGTACGACGATCGTGGGGTTTTCTATCCAAGATCAATTTGGGTTTTCTATTTTTGGTAGAAAACCCACACATGATTTTCTATTTTGGGTAGAAAACCCACACATACTATAGTGTCATATATCTAATTGAATTAGATATATGACACTAAAGTATACTGTACTGTGCATATTACTGTTGATTGACAGTTTAAAAGTTTTATTAGTTAAATTGTTTGCAAGTTTACAGTTCACTTTCATTTATTATACTGCCACTGGGTCATTGGAGTCAAAACAACAAAATACATTATTTAAAGGTATGATTTGATTGACTTTTTAGTTCTGTGTTGGCGTGTGTAATTATTGTCAATTGATGGCATGTACAGTTATTGTTAATTGATAGCATGTGTAGTTATTGTCAATTGATGACATGTGTAATTATTGTCAATTGATAGCATGTAAAATTATTGTTAATTGATGGTATGTGCAGTTATTGTCAATTGATGGCATGTTTATTTATTGTCAATTTAACTTACCTAGAACAAGTGCACTAAAGACAGAGGCTTGCCATTGAAAACTGAACATGTTGACAACAAATAAAACTCTGTTCAGATTATTTCATTATATTTCCCCAGGGATGGAAACTAACTTTTAAAGCTTGGTTGCCCAAACGGGCAACCATCTTCTGGATTTTGGTTGCCCAGCTGAAAATTTATGAGCCCAGATTTTCTGTATTTTTCTTTTGGACACACTAATACATTAACAAACATGATGTTAACAAATTTACTTTATTTGGGCCAAACAAAAAAAATAGGTGTGTTTCCTATTGCATGCTCTAGGGTCGGTAGGTAGGCATATTTATATTCTATAGTTCACTACAGTCTGATCATAGCCATTACAGTTACTCTGGCATGGTATATATTTCACCCTTTTCCTGTGAAAAATTCCCCTCTTAAAAAAAAAAATATATATATATATTAGAAAATGTTAAACTACAATACAGGAAAAACAGCATACCTTTTGCAATTCCCCTTCCTGAAGGCCCTGGCCCCAGTCACCTAAGAGCTGACTAGTGCCCTTAAAGATTCGCCCGTGAAAGTGTTATTTGTATAACATCAAATACCGTAATGTTCGCGCTCCGTGAAATTAGAACGAGAGCTGCATTTTAGAATGTCCAAAAACGGAAATGCGTCAATTTCCCAATATCTGGTTGACTTAATTGAATAAACAGAGTTGCGACTATTTACTGCATTTAATCGCTTAATAAATTATGTAAGAACTATTTTCTTTGTTGTTGTTTTCTACTGAAATGTTATTCGTCCCGCATTGACGAATAATGCCGAGGAAATCGACCCCGCATTGACGAATAATGCCGAGGAAATCGACTTTAGCTTGTCGAAAAAGCTAGTCGCCCGGGCGGACTACCGACTTAAGAAATCTACTCGCCCAGCTTGAAATTTAGTCGTCCCGGGCGAACGGGCAACCGTTAGTTTCCATCCCTGTTTCCCAGTGTGACTGACTTTGAAAAAGTCACTTCGTAAGATCAGACTTTACATGGGTGGTCCGTCACATACACTGGAGTCTTATCCAGTAGGCATGTGAAAGAACTGGAGGAATTCAGTAAAAAAAAAAAAATGGTTAGCCTGGAAACTGGTTCCTTGCATACACTAATGCAAATAAAATTATTCGCGGTTTACAGATTTGTTGGAAAATCTTATCTTACCCATGAGTGTAGATTACAAGAATCTTTCATGGGAATACCGATGCTCTGCTGAGGTTCTGCTGAAGTTCTGATAAAAACAGTTATACCGAGGGTTGAAATTAAAAACAGTTATACCGAGGGTTGAAATTTCCCTATCTGAACCGGATACCCATGATTGATTCTTTTTCTTTACATTCTGTGCATTGACAACTACTAACATTTTGCATGTTTATTTTCACAATGACGTTATGCAACTGTCATTGTTGATATCAGATAGTGACTTTTATCTTCCCCCATGTGTAAGATCAGGCTTTCCATCAACTATGTAAAACGCAGATAACCTTATAAGTTATACGGCATGCAAGACAATTTAGGGTTAGCCTGGATACCATATCCTTGCATACAGTAATGCAGATAAATGTATTAACATTTTACAGATTTGTTAGAAAATCTTATTATATCTCCCCATCCCGTCTGTTGGACTGTCCGTCTTGTCACAAATGTTGCCGCCGCTACTCCTCCTAAACCGCTTTTTGGATTTAGCCGAAAATGTACAGGAAGCATTGATATAATGTCTAGTTGTGCATGTCTTGTTTGTGTTCTGTTCGATGATTTTTGACGGAGTTACGGTCCTTTGATGTTTTCACTTTAAATTTGATGTCGCCGGTACTTCAACTTCTCCTAAACCGCTTTTTGGATTTCGTCGAAAATTTACATGAAGCATTGGTATAATGTCTAGTTCTGCATGTCGCGTTTGTGTTGCAGTTTAATGATTTTTGACAGTGTTATGGCCGTTTGACATTTTCACTTTAAATTTGTTGTCGCTACTGTTGCCGCTACCCCTTCTGAACTGCATGTTGGATTTTAACGAGACTTGGTAGGAAGCATAGGTATGATGCCTAGTTGTGCAGATCACGTTTGTGTTCCGGTTCGATGATTTTTTTGATGGAGTTATGTGCCTTTGACATGTCAAGTTTAAATTTGTTGTCGCTGTCCCTTTGACATTTCAAGTTTAAATTTGTTGTCGCTGCTGCTATTCCTAAACCGCTTGTTGGATTTTGATGAAACTTGGTAGGAAGCATCTGTATGATGTCTAGTTCTGCATATCCCTTGTGCGTTTCAGTTCAATAATGTATGGTCCTTCGGCATTTTAACTTTAAATTTGTTGTTGCCGCTACTCTTCCTAAACCTATTGTTGGATTGAAATTAATATGTTCCTACCACAACCAGGTTAATATGAATGACCATGACCTACTTTTTGGACTAAGTTAATTAACCCTGAAGTTTTATTTTATGTGACTGACAGCTCTATAGCTGTGCATCCGTGTCCCATGGACATATTTTCTAGTTTTACTATTGCTGTTTGTCTCGCCTTTTTGAAGAAAAAAGAGACATAGGTGTTGCTTTTCCGGCTGGCGGTGGCGGCGTCAACATTCAAGTTTTGCGTTTAGGTCATTTTCTCACAAACTGTATGCACTAGACCTTTCAAACTTTGCTTATAGTTGTATCTTGAGTGGTACATTGCAACGTGACAAAGCAAATGTGGAAGTGACCTTGACCCTCCAAGCAAAGGGCAGATAACTTAATAATTTTTAGGTTAAAATTTTGCGTTCAGGTCTATTTTTTCACAAACTGTATGCACTAGACCTTTAAAACTTTGCTTATAGCTATATCTTGAGTGGTACATCGCAACGTGACAAAGCAAAGTGGAAGTGACCTTGACCCTCAAAGCGGCAGATAACAAATTGTTACATTTACATCACTTTTTTCATGAACAATTATGCACTAGATGTTTTAAACCTAATTTATAGCTTAATCTTCGGAAGAAAACATATTTTATTTTGACATAGTTGTGTCTTGGGTAGTGTATCTGATTTCATCTATGAACTTGACCTACTTTTTGGACCTGATGATTTAAGCTCTACTGGGGGCACTCCTCAGTTTCGCACGAATGTCCATGGTGTAAATCAGAAAGAAATCAACTAAGCATCGTTTAGGTCCATGGATGGCATTTATAATAATTATGAAGCACATGTTTGATGTTGATTTCAGTTTTGAGTACTTCTAAGTTTATTTTGGTGTATTGGAATATGCATTCTTTGTTTTTTTGGAGGCTTTAAATAGAAAAATGCTCAACTAGCAAAAACTTCCAAAAAGTAGGTAAAATGGCTGATTTTGACTCGCGGGGAGATCAGCATGGAATAACTTTTTAAAATGCCGGAGAAGGTATGTAAAACTTAGCATTTCCTGATATGCAAGAGCATTATGAGTGCAGACATGACCCAGATATGCTTAGGAAAATTCATTTTTAGCTCAACTGATCAGAGATCAGCGGAGCTTATGCCGTGGTGCGGCGTCCGTCGTCCGTCTGTCCGTCTGTCTGTCCGTCTGTCTATCCGTCTGTCCGTCTGTCCGTAAACTTTTATTTGTAGCGACTTCACAGCTGAAACTACTGGATGGATATTCATGAAACTTTACAGAAATGTTGCCCATAAAGTCTAGTTGATCCTAGCAAAAATTCATGTTGATGTGAAATCCAAGATGGCTGCCAAAGCTAAAAATAGAGTTTTAAAATACAAGTTTGTAGCGACTTCTTCTTGAAAACTATAAGTGATATTGATATGGGACTTTTTCTAAAATGATCAGCATGACATGATGTTGATCCTAGTCAAAAATCGTTTTGATTCAACGTTAAACATGGCTGCCAGCGGCCATCTTTGTTTACATAGAGTTATATAGTAAAAACTTGTAGCGACTTCTTCTCTGAAACTTCTTGGCGGATTGTCATGAAACTTTACAGGAATGTTGCTCTTGATGTCTAATTGATCCTAAAAAAATTTCAGGTCGGCCGGAAATTCAAGATGGCCGTCACAGCTAAAAATAGATTTTTAAAAAATAAGTTTGTAGCGACTACTTCTTGAAAACTATAAGTGATATTGATATGGGACTTTTTCTAAAATGATCAGCATTACATGATGTTGATCCTAGTCAAAAATCGTTTTGATTCAACATTAAACATGGCTGCCAGCGGCCATCTTTGTTTACATAGAGTTATATAGTAAAAACTTGTAGCGACTACTCCTCTGAAACTACTTGGCGGATTGTCATGAAACTTCACAGGAATGTTGCTCTTGATGTCTAATTGATCCTATCAAAATTTCAGGTCGGCCGGAAATTCAAGATGGCCGTCACAGCTAAAAATAGATTTTTAAAAAATAAGTTTGTAGCGACTACTTCTTGAAAACTATAAGTGATATTGATATGGAACTTTTTCTAAAATGATCAGCATGACATGATGTAGATCCTTGTGGAAAAATATTTTGATTCGACGTTAAACATGGCTGCCAGTGGCCATCTTTGGTTACATAGAGTTATATAGTAAAAACTTGTAGCGACTACTCCTCTGAAACTACTTGACGGATGTTCATGAAACTTCACAGGAATGTTGCTCTTGATGTCTAGTTGATCCTAGAAAAATTTCAGGTCGGCCGGAAATTCAAGATGGCCGCCACAGCTAAAAATAGATTTAATATAAATAAGTTTGTAGCGACTACTTCTTCAAAACAATAAGAGATATTGATATGGGACTTTTTCTAAAATGATCAGTATGACATGATGTTGGTCCTTGTCGAAAATCATTTTGATTTGACCTTAAACATGGCTGCTTTGTTTACATAGAGTTATATAATGAAAACTTGTAGCGACTACTTCTTTGAAACTACTTGACGGATTTTCATGAAACTTCACAGGAATGTTGCTCTTAATGTCTTATTGATCTTAGCAAAATTTCAGGTCGGCCGGAAATTCAAGATGGCCGCCACGGTTAAAAATAGATTTTCAAAAAACAAGTCTGTAGCGACTACTTCCTGAAATCAAAATCAATCAGTAGAGCTTCAAGGTCATTGACCTCTTGTTTTATTTATATACATTTGAAATATTGCTAAAATTGCCTTTTAGCATGTTTTGAGGGGTGGGGTAATCTTAAAGAAATGGGACTAAAGTTGTACAGAAAATGCTTTTTGATGCTTTTATTAGGTATGGAAACATGTGTAATTTTATTGTCTTCTAAGAAATGTATGACACAATGATGATGTGATTTATTTTTGCTCAAGGATTCAGGCTAAGGGCTTGTCATGGGTTTGCTTATTGAGAACTGTACATTAAACTGTGGAGTGCCCCCTACTGACCAAGGGCCTTCATTGTTCATCCGATCTTTACCAAACTTTAATAGATTGTTAATATCAATGAAAGCTCGAACAAGTTCGAAAACCAGCCAGACCAGTAACAGCAGAGTTATGGCCGTTGATTTAGTTAAAAATGCTATATTTCGCCTCGTTAATACGACATAGGGCTATCATTTTTCATCTGATCTTTACCAAACTTTACCAGAGGGTTTGCTTTTTTATTAGCTCTACTGATCAGAGATCAGCAGAGCTTATGCCGTGGTGCGCCGTCCGTCCGTCCGTCCGTCTGTCCGTTAACTTTTATTTGTAGCGACTACTCCTCTGAAACTACTAGATGGATATTCATAAAACTTTACAGAAATGTTGCCCATGAAGTCTAGTTGATCCTAGCAAAAATTCATGTTGATGTGAAATCCAAGATGGCCGCCAAAGCTAAAAATAGATTTTTTAAATACAAGTTTGTAGCGACTACTTCTTGAAAACTATAAGTGATATTGATATGGGACTTTTTCTAAAATGATCAGCATGACATGATGTTGGTCCTTGTCGAAAATCGTTTTGATTTGACGTTAAACATGGCTGCCAGCGGCCATCTTTGTTTACATAGAGTTATATAATGAAAACTTGTAGCGACTACTCCTCTGAAACTACTTGACGGATTTTCATGAAACTTCACAGGAATGTTGCTCTTGATGTCTAATTGATCCTAGCAAAATTTCAGGTCGGCCGGAAATTCAAGATGGCCGCCACGGCTAAAAATAGATTTTCAAAATACAAGTTTGTATCGACTACTTCTTGAAAACTATAAGTGATATTGATATGGGACTTTTTCTAAAATGATCAGCATGACATGATGTTGGTCCTTATCAAAAATCATTTTGATTCGACGTTAAACGTGGCTGCCAGCGGCCATCTTTGTTTACATAGAGTTATATAGTAAAAACTTGTAGCGACTACTCCTCTGAAACTACTTGGCGGATTTTCATGAAACTTTACAGGAATGTTGCTCTTAATGTCTAATTGATCCAAGCAAAATTTCAGATCGGCCAGAAATTCAAGATGGCTGCCACAGTTAAAAATAGATTTTTAAAAAATAAGTTTGTAGCGACTACTTCTTGAAAACTATAAGTGATATTGATACGGGACTTTTTCTAAAATGATCAGCATGACACGATGGTTATCTGAGTCGAACAATTATTTTGATTCGACATTAAACATGGCTGCCAGTGGCCATCTTTGTTTACATAGAGTTATATAATGAAAACTTGTAGCGACTACTCCTCTGAAACTACTTGACGGATTTTCATGAAACTTCACAGAAATGTTGCTCTTGATGTCTAATTGATCCTAGCAAAATTTCAGGTAGGCCGGAAATTCAAGCTGGCCGCCATGGCTAAAAATAGATTTTCAAAATGCAAGTTTGTAGCGACTACTTCTTGAAAACTATAAGTGATATTGATATGGGACTTTTTCTAAAATGATCAGCATTACATGATGTTGGTCCTTGTCAAAAATCATTTTGATTCGATGTTAAACATGGCTGTCAGCGGCCATCTTTGTTTACATAGAATTATATAATGAAAACTTGTAGCGACTACTCCTCTGAAACTACTTGACGGATTTTCATGAACTTCACAGGAATGTTGCTCTTGATGTCTAATTGATCCTAGCAAAATTTCAGGTCGGCCGGAAATTGAAGATGTCTGCCACGGCTAAAAATAAATTTTCAAAAAACAAGTTTGTAGCGACTACTTCCTGAAATCAAAATCAATCAGTAGAGCTTCAAGGTCATTGACCTCTTGTTATAATTAGTATAGTTTTTTTTTTAAGTTTTTTTTTTAATATAACGTTATATTTTTTTTTGTTATTTATTCAATTTTTTTTTTTTTAACAGATTGTTAATATCAATGAAATATATATATATATATATACCCTGTAAAAAAAGTTTTGGACCATGGCAGTGTTCGAACCCGTACAATGATCGCTGAACCTTGACATTCGACCATAACCCTTATTATCTCAGTTGATAATTCACAATAGATCAGCAATTAACAATAATTATCGTTTACAATGAAAGTTTGCGAAAAAATAATAATATTTTTATTGGTTACTCGAATGTGTCCGTAACTGTTACTCTCTATGGACTTTGCAACATTTTTTACAGACCCTTTGTGTGTTCGCGATTATTTTTTTAAAATCAGATCTTGTTCAGAATTTAATGTTTCTGATACCAAAATAACCGGGTAGGGTAGACCTTTGTTTCTAAAAAAAGATACTTAAATTCTGTTCACTAGTTTTATTTTTATATGACTTTATATACCCTGGTCCAAAACCTTTTTTACCGAGTATGTATATATATATTATTTTTTTTTATATTTTTTTATTTTTTATTTATTTTTTATTGTTTGTTATTTTTTTTTTTTTTATTAGCTCGACTGATCAGAGATCAGCAGAGCTTATGTCGTGTAGCGACGTCCGTCGTCCGTCTGTCCATCTGTCCGTCTGTCTGTCTGTCCGTCTGTCCGTAAACTTTTATTTGTAGCGATTACTCCTCTGAAACTACTTGACGGATTTTCATGAAACTTCACAGGAATGTTGCTCTTGATGTCTAATTGATCCTAGCAAAATTTCAGGTCGGCCGGAAATTCAAGATGGCCGCCATGGCTAAAAATAGATTTTCAAAATACAAGTTTGTAGCGATTACTTCTTGAAAACTATAAGTGATATTGATATGTGACTTTTTCTAAAATGATCAGCATGACATGATGTTGGTCCTTGTCAAAAATCGTTTTGATTCGATGTTAAACATGGCTGTCAGCAGCCATCTTTGTTTACATAGAGTTATATAATGAAAACTTGTAGCGACTACTCCTCTGAAACTACTCAACGGATTTTCATGAAACTTCACAGGAATGTTGCTCTTGATGTCTAATTGATCCTAGCAAAATTTCAGGTCGGCCGGAAATTGAAGATGTCTGCCACGGCTAAAAATAAATTTTCAAAAAACAAGTTTGTAGCGACTACTTCCTGAAATCAAAATCAATCAGTAGAGCTTCAAGGTCATTGACCTCTTGTTATAATTAGTATAGTTTTTTTTTTAAGTTTTTTTTTTAATATAACGTTATATTTTTTTTTGTTATTTATTCAATTTTTTTTTTTTTAACAGATTGTTAATATCAATGAAATATATATATATATATATACCCTGTAAAAAAAGTTTTGGACCATGGCAGTGTTCGAACCCGTACAATGATCGCTGAACCTTGACATTCGACCATAACCCTTATTATCTCAGTTGATAATTCACAATAGATCAGCAATTAACAATAATTATCGTTTACAATGAAAGTTTGCGAAAAAATAATAATATTTTTATTGGTTACTCGAATGTGTCCGTAACTGTTACTCTCTATGGACTTGGCAACATTTTTTACAGACCCTTTGTGTGTTCGCGATTATTTTTTTAAAATCAGATCTTGTTCAGAATTTAATGTTTCTGATACCAAAATAACCGGGTAGGGTAGACCTTTGTTTCTAAAAAAAGATACTTAAATTCTGTTCACTAGTTTTATTTTTATATGACTTTATATACCCTGGTCCAAAACCTTTTTTACCGAGTATGTATATATATATATTTTTTTTTTATATTTTTTTATTTTTTATTTATTTTTAGCTCTACTGGCCGAAGGCCAGCAGAGCTTATGGGATGCCGAGTTGTCCGTCGTCCGTCCGTCGTCCGTCCGTCCGTTGTTAACTTTTGTCTCGTTAAGACGATAGGGCCTTCATTTTTTATCCGATCTTTACCAAACTATAACAGGTTGTTAATATCAATGAAAGCTCGGATGAGTTCGAAAACCAGCCAGATCGGACAAGTAACAGCGGAGTTATGGCCCTTGATTTAGTTAAAAATGCTATATTGCTAAATTTTGCCTCGTTAAGACAATAGGGCCTTCATTTTTCATCCTATCTTTACCAAACTTTACCACATTGTTAATATCAATGAAAGCTCGGACAAGTTCGAAAAACAGCCAGATCGGACCAGTAACAGCGGAGTTATGGTCCTTGATTTAGTTAAAATTGCTATATTTTGCCTCGTTAAGACGATAGGGCCTTCGTTTTTCATCCTATCTTTACCAAACTTTACCACATTGTTAATATCAATGAAAGCTCGGACAAGTTCGAAAACCAGCCATATCGGACTAGTATCAGGAGTTGTAGCCCTTGATTTAGTTAAAAATGCTATATTTTGCATCGTTAATACGATAGGGGCTTCATTGTTCATCCGATCTTTACCAATCTTTATCAGATTGTTAATGTCATTGAAAGCTCGAACATGTTTGAAAACCAGCCATATCGGACTAGTTACACCGAAGTTATGTCCCTTGATTTAGTTAAAAATGCTATAGTTTGCCTCGTTAAGACGATAGGGGCTTCATTGTTCGTCCGATCTTTACCAAACTTGATCAGATTGTTAATATCAATGAAAGCTTGGACAAGTTCGAAAACCAGCCATATCGGACCAGTAACATCGGAGTTATGGCCCTTGATTTACTTCAAAATGATATATTTTGCCTCGTTAAGACGATAGCGCCTTCGTTTTTCATCCGATCTTTACCAAACTTCATGAAATTGTTAATGTCTATGAAAGCTTGGTCATGTTTGAAAACCAACCAGATCGGACCAGTAACAGCGAAGTTATAGCCCTTGATTTGGTTAAAAATGCTATAATATGCCTCGTCATACGATAGGGCCTTCATTTTGCATCTGATCTTTGCCAAACTTTACAAGATTTTACAACTGTCTTTTTTATATTATTATTAATTTTATTTTAATTATTATTATTATTATTATTATTTATTTATTTTTTTATTTATTTTTTTATTTTTTAATTATTTTTATTTTTTATTTTTATTTATTTATTTTTTTTTTATTTTTTTTTGAAATTATTCCTTTTTTTCATAATTTTTTTTTTTTTCTTTTAGCTCTATGTTTGACCAGTCGGACCAGTAACGGAGGAGTTATGGCTCTTGATTTAGTTAAAAATAAATGCTATATTTTGCCTAGTGAATACAGTATGGCCTTCATTTTTCATCTGATCTTTACCAAACTTTGCCAGATTCTTTAGTTATGGCCCTTGATTTAGTCTAAAAGCTGTTTTTAGCCCGAAACTTTCAAAAAAACGTAAATGGCAGTCACTCGTTTCATTGATGTTATAAGAGCCATGTTAGCCAGTAGAGCGTCCACAGGCCCTCTTGGGCCTCTTGTTTATTGTTTGTTATTTTTTTTTTTTTTATTAGCTCGACTGATCAGAGATCAGCAGAGCTTATGTCGTGTAGCGACGTCCGTCGTCCGTCTGTCCATCTGTCCGTCTGTCTGTCTGTCCGTCTGTCCGTAAACTTTTATTTGTAGCGATTACTCCTCTGAAACTACTTGACGGATTTTCATGAAACTTCACAGGAATGTTGCTCTTGATGTCTAATTGATCCTAGCAAAATTTCAGGTCGGCCGGAAATTCAAGATGGCCGCCATGGCTAAAAATAGATTTTCAAAATACAAGTTTGTAGCGACTACTTCTTGAAAACTATAAGTGATATTGATATGTGACTTTTTCTAAAATGATCAGCATGACATGATGTTGGTCCTTGTCAAAAATCGTTTTGATTCGATGTTAAACATGGCTGTCAGCAGCCATCTTTGTTTACATAGAGTTATATAATGAAAACTTGTAGCGACTACTCTGAAACTACTCAACGGATTTTCATGAAACTTCACAGGAATGTTGCTCTTGATGTCTAATTGATCCTAGCAAAATTTCAGGTCGGCCGGAAATTCAAGATGGCCGCCAAGGCTAAAAATAATTTTTCAAAATACAAGTTTGTAGCGACTACTTCTTGAAAACTATAAGTGATATTGATATGTGACTTTTTCTAAAATGATCAGCATGACATGATGTTGGTCCTTGTCAAAAATCGTTTTGATTCGATGTTAAACATGGCTGTCAGCAGCCATCTTTGTTTACATAGAGTTATATAATGAAAACTTGTAGCGACTACTCCTCTGAAACTACTCAACGGATTTTCATGAAACTTCACAGGAATGTTGCTCTTGATGTCTAATTGATCCTAGCAAAATTTCAGGTCGGCCGGAAATTCAAGATGGCCGCCAAGGCTAAAAATAATTTTTCAAAATACAAGTTTGTAGCGACTACTTCTTGAAAACTATAAGTGATATTGATATGGGACTTTTTTAAAATGATCAGCATGACATGATGTTGGTCCTTGTCAAAAATCGTTTTGATTCGACGTTAAACATGGCTGCCAGCGGCCATCTTTGTTTACATAGAATTATATAGTAAAAACTTGTAGCGACAACTCCTCTGAAACTACTTGGCAGATTTTCATGAAACTTTACAGGAATGTTGCTCCTAATGTCTTATTGATCCTGCAAAATTTCAGGTTGGCCGGAAATTCAAGATGGCCACCACGGCTAAAAATAGATTTTCAAAATACAAGTTTGTAGCGACTACTTCTTGAAAACTGTAAGTGATATTGATATGGGACTTTTTCTAAAATGATCAGCATGACATGATGTTGGTCCTTGTCAAAAATCGTTTCGATTTGATGTTAAACATGGCTGTCAGCGGCCATCTTTGTTTACATTGAACTAGATTTTATAGTCACACTAACAGCTAAGGTCATATGGCGACTTTCCAGCTTCTACTGGTGGAGGAAGAACCCAGATGCCCCTCCGGGCAATTTTCGTGCACGGGCGGGCACCTGGGTAGAACCAACGACGTTCCGCAAGCCAGCTGAATATCTTCCTCACATAAAGATTCCTAGGACCCTGAGGGATAGAACCTACAGCGGTGAGGGGCAAGTGATTGCAAGTCAGAGACTCTAACCAGTCTGCCACGGACGCTCCATTTTTGTTTACATAGAGTTATATAGTAAAAACTTGTAACGACTACTCCTCTGTAAATACTGGACGGATTTTCATGATACTTTACAGGAATGTTGCTCTTGATGTCTAATTAATCCTAGCAAAATTTCAGCCTGGCCGGAAATTCAAGATGGCCGCCATGGCTAAAAATAGATTTTCAAAATACAAGTTTTTAGCAACTACTTCTTGAAAACTATAAGTGATATTGATATCGGACCTTTTCTAAAATGATCAGTATGACATGATGTTGATCCTTGTCAAAAATTATTTTGATTTAAAATTAAACATGGCCGCCAGCGGCCATCTTTGTTGACATAGAGTCGTATAATAAAAACTTGTAGCGACTACTCCTATCAAACTACTTGATGGATTTTCATGAAACTTCACAGGAATGTTGACCTAGCTATCAAAAATCTATCAGTAGAGCTTCAAGGTCATTGACCTCTTGTTTATGAAGTTACAGCCCCTTGACATGGGATGGTGTGTTGTCTGTCGTCCGTCGTCCGTCTGTCTGTCTGTCTGTCGTCCGTTAACTTTTCTTCAAACGACTTCTCCTCAGAAACCGCTTGGCTAATTTTGACCAAACTTCACATGGATGATCCTTAGATGAATGCTTTTTAGATTTGTTAAAATTAGGTCAGCGCTACATCCAAGATGGCTGCCATTACCATATATGGTCGAAACCTTAAACAAATCTTCTCCAGAACCGCTGGACAGATTTCAACAGTTTTTCTTTTAAAATGATCGCCAACGCCTATCAAGTTTGTTCAAATAAAGTCCTCGGGGTCAAAAATGGCTGTGCCCCGGGGTCCAAAGTATGTATATTGAGGTTTTGCATGTTTTTCATATAGACATGTAGGAAAAAACTTTCAAAAATCTTCTTCTCTGAAACCACAAGGCACAGAGCTCTCATGTATTATATGTAGCATCAGCTTATGGTCCTCTACTAAGTTTGTTCAAATGGTGACCCTGGGGTCACATTTGTCCCCACCCCGGGGGTCACAGTTTTACATAGGCTTGTATAGGGAAAAACTGAAAAAGATCTTCTTCTCTGGAACCACATGGCACAGAGCTCTCATGTATTATATGTAGCATCAGCTTATGGTCCTCTACTAAGTTTGTTCAAATGGTGACCCTGGGGTCAAATTTGTCCCCGCCTCGAGGGTCACAGTTTTACATAGACTTATATAGGAGTTATTTTTTTTAAAAATCTTTTTCTCGGAAACTATAACAGCCAGAGGTTTGATATTTTACATTTATTATAAGCTTATGGTCCTTTACCAAGTTTGTTCAAATGGTGACCCTGGGGTCACATTTGTCCCCACCCCGGGGGTCACAGTTTTACATAGGCTTGTATAGGGAAAAACTGAAAAAAATCTTCTTCTCTGGAACCACATGGCACAGAGCTCTCATGTATTATATGTAGCATCAGCTTATGGTCCTCTACTAAGTTTGTTCAAATGGTGACCCTGGGGTCAAATTTGTCCCCGCCTCGAGGGTCACAGTTTTACATAGACTTATATAGGATTTTTTTTTTAAAAATCTTTTTCTCGGAAACTATAACAGCCAGAGGTTTGATATTTTACATTTATTATAAGCTTATGGTCCTTTACCAAGTTTGTTCAAATGGTGACCCTGGGGTCACATTTGGCCCCGCCCCAAGGGTCACATGTTTTACATAGACATGTATAGGGAAAAACTTAAAAAATCTTCTTCTCCGAAACTGCAAGAGCCAGGGATGTAATATTTTGCATTTGCTATAAGCTTATGGTCCTTTACCAGTTTTGTTCAAATGGTGACCCAGGGGTCACATTTGGCCCCACCCTGGGGGTCACAGTTTTACATAGGCTTGTATAGGGAAAAACTGAAAAAAATCTTCTTCTCTGGAACCACATGGCACAGAGCTCTCATGTATTATATGTAGCATCAGCTTATGGTCCTCTACTAAGTTTGTTCAAATGGTGACCCTGGGGTCAAATTTGTCCCCGCCTCGAGGGTCACAGTTTTACATAGACTTATATAGGATTTTTTTTTTAAAAATCTTTTTCTCGGAAACTATAACAGCCAGAGGTTTGATATTTTACATTTATTATAAGCTTATGGTCCTTTACCAAGTTTGTTCAAATGGTGACCCTGGGGTCACATTTGTCCCCACCCCGGGGGTCACAGTTTTACATAGGCTTGTATAGGGAAAAACTGAAAAAAATCTTCTTCTCTGGAACCACATGGCACAGAGCTCTCATGTATTATATGTAGCATCAGCTTATGGTCCTCTACTAAGTTTGTTCAAATGGTGACCCTGGGATCAAATTTGTCCCCGCCTCGAGGGTCACAGTTTTACATAGACTTATATAGGATTTTTTTTTTAAAAATCTTTTTCTCGGAAACTATAACAGCCAGAGGTTTGATATTTTACATTTATTATAAGCTTATGGTCCTTTACCAAGTTTGTTCAAATGGTGACCCTGGGGTCACATTTGGCCCCGCCCCAAGGGTCACATGTTTTACATAGACATGTATAGGGAAAAACTTAAAAAATCTTCTTCTCCGAAACTGCAAGAGCCAGAGATGTAATATTTTGCATTTGCTATAAGCTTATGGTCCTTTACCAATTTTGTTCAAATGGTGACCCAGGGGTCACATTTGGCCCCACCCTGGGGGTCACAGTTTTACATAGGCTTGTATAGGGAAAATCTGAAAAAAAATCTTCTTCTCTGGAACCACATGGCACAGAGCTCTCATGTATTACATGTAGCATCAGCTTATGGTCCTCTACTAAGTTTGTTCAAATGGTGACCCTGGGGTAAAATTTGTCCCCGCCCCGAGGGTCACAGTTTTACATAGACTTATATAGGAGTTATTTTTTTATAAAACTTCTTCTCGGAAACTACAAGAGCCAGAGGTTTGATATTTTACATTTATTATAAGCTTATGGTCCTTTACCAAGTTTGTTCAAATGGTGACGCTGGGGTCACATTTGGCCTCGCCCCAAGCCTCACATGTTTTACATAGACATGTACAGGGAAAAACTTAAAAAATCTTCTTCTCTGAAACTGCAAGAGCCAGAGGTTTAATATTTTGCTGTTGCTATAAGCTTATAGTCCTTTACCAAATTTTGTTCAAATGGTGACCCTGGGGTCACATCTGGCCCCATCCCGGGGTCACAGTTTTACATCAATGCTTGTTTTAAATTTTTCAGTTTATTTTGTATTTTTTTATTATTTTTTTTTTGTAATTTTTATATATATATATATTTTTTTTTATTTTTTTTTTAATATTTTTTTTTTTTAATTTTTTTTTTTAATATATATATTTTTTATTATAATTTTTTTTTATTTATTTTTTTTTTTTTTTTTTTTTTATTATCTCTACTGGCCAACTTGGAAAACCAGCCAGATCAGACCAGTAATGGCGGAGTTATGGCTCTTGATATAGTTAAACATGCTATATTTTGACTCTTTAAGATGATAGTCACTCGCTTCATTAATGTCATAAGAGCCATATTAGCAAGTATAGCGTCCACAGGCCCTCTTGGGCCTCTTGTTACTTTTAAATTTCTTGTCGGAGCTACTCCTCCTAAATGCCTTATTGGATTTCGACGAAACTTGGCAGGAAGCATCGGTTAGATGGCTAGTTGTGCATATTGCGCTTTTGTTCCAGTTCGCTCATATATGACGGAGTTATGGCACTTTGACATTTTTACGTTAAATTTATTGTTGGTGCTACTTTTCCTAAACGGCTTGTTGGATTTCTACAAAATTTAGCAGGAAGCCTCAGTATGATGTCTAGTTGTGCAAAGCATGGTATATCAATGAAATCTTGGACAAGTTTAAAAAACAGCTAGATATTGTTAGTAACGACAGGTTATGGCCCTTGATTTGTTGAAAAATGCTATATTGTATTTTCCTTTGTTAAATCTGTAGTTACCTCATTTTTTATCTGATCTTTACCATATTTGTTTAGAATGTTAATATACCCCCCCCCCCCCCCCCCCCCCCCATTTTTATGAAATTTCATTCATAAAGTGGTGGGACAAATTAAAAATACCCATTCCAGACTAGACACAGCAGACTTATTGCCCATGATTACCAGGTGAGCGATCTAAGGCCATCCTATCCCTGTTGTTTTTGCAATGTTTTAAAAAAATAATGATGGGAATTTTATGTCAACAACCCTTGATATAAGAGCCGTTTTAGCCAGTAGAGCATCCACAGGCCCTCTTGGGCCTCTTGTTTTTAATAGAATGGCATTTTGTTTTAAAACAAATGCACTTAAATGTCATCTCTGCAAAAGCAAATGGCAAACTCCATTGTTTTTAGTTACTAACATTTTTACAAACTTTCATTTAAGCACCATTGACGTTTTTATTTATAAGTCCAGCCCCCATTCGGCGAGACATGTGAATCCACGGATTTCTTGTTTTTTTCAACACTTTTCTACAAATCCGTAATGCTATCCAAAAACGTTCCCTATCTACTTCTAAACATATCTTAACAAGGTTGCACACTATCCACTATCAAACTTATTTTAACTAGGTTGTGTAGCCGGGGGAGACATCTGTTTTTCTCAACAAAAAAACACTCTAGCCTTACCCATGTAGATAAAATACATGTTCTGTCAGCAATAAAATCGATAACATCAGATGTGCATGTAACACTACAAAACTTGAACTTGAATTATTGGCGACGTCAGTATCCAAAATGCCAACGGTATGCAAATGAAAAGGACAAAAAAAGGAAAACCTTGAATCAGAACCAAAGCTCTGTAAAAACAGTTTTAAGGGGTTTGGTCTAATAGAATGGCAGATGGCTGGCAAGTTTTTTGGCACATTCCGCTGTCATTTATCTGGTGTTGAAATTCCTGATGCCCATGAAAGATTCCTAATAGTACCCTCTCTCTACCGGACGCTCTATAGTAACCGAAATAATTAGTTAAACAAAAATTTAATTATATCTTTCTAATAAATTAAAAAAAAAAATCGTGTTGCTTCTATTGCAGTTGCGTTCCAAGGTACGGGCAGTAGTAATAACTTGGTAAACAGTTCGGTGCGAGAGCCTCCTACATACGTTTATTCACTACCCACTACAGCAGCAGCAGAATTGAATATGTCGTCGTGGAACATGCTAACTACGCCACAGAAGAGTGTTAGCCCTGTCCGTATGGTGATGTCCAACAATTCCATAGATTTCCCATCCAACATGCAGGTGTGTGAAATAACCGTATATCAGTCTTGTGTATTATGCCGACCATAAAAAAGAGTGTCTGCTATTTTTCTAACAACCCACTAAAAACGGTATTTCCTAAAACTTTTTAAAGAAATTCTAGGTTAACTTGTTTTTAGCTCTACTGATCACCGTGGCATGGTGTCCATTCGTCTCATTCGTAAACTTTTTTGTAGCAACTACTCTGAAACTTCACAGGAATGTTGCTCTTGATGTCTTGTTGATCCTGGCAAAAAACTACTTCTTGAAAACTATAAGTGATATTGATATGGGACTTTTTCTAAAATGATCAGCATGACATGACGTTGATCCTTGTTGAGAATTGTTTGATTTGACATTAAACATGGCTGCCATCTTTGTTTACATGGAGTTATATAATAAAAACTTGTAGCGACCTCCTCTGAAACTACGTGACGGATTTTCATAAAACTTCACAGGAATGTTGCTCTTGATGTCTAGTTGATCCTAGCAAAATTTTAAGTCGGCTGGAAATCCAAGATGGCTGTGGCGCTGAAAAAAGATTTTTAAAAAACAACAGCTATAGCCACTACTTTTTGAAAACTACAAGTGATATCCAATGGGACTTTTTCTAAAATGAACAGCATGACATGATGATAGTCGTTGAATTGTTTCTTTTTTGCAAAGTTTTAACCTAGAACTGGAGCCTTGCCTATTACAAGTGATTATGGCTAATAATAATCTCATTAAAATCATATCCTAATTACGCTTTGATACTCTCTGCTATAGGGTCTGACAACACTCCCTTGTAGGTCATGTGGATTGCACGATAAATTCAAAGAAATGCACTAAATGTTTTATATCAAGATACAAAGAAAATCATGGGCACTGCCATATGTGTTGTTGAAAATATATATTCCACCGAAATTATCAAGACATTTAGCTATTAAATTCCGTCAAACAATCTTTTCTTTATTTTTGTTTTTCATTATAATGTTAAATAATGGTTTGTGTATTATGTTTGTCAAGGCAATTATTTTGTGTTTTATAAGCTTAAAGTTACAGACAATGTCTCTTTCAATACCGAGCGTAGATTGCTCTACAGCATTTTTTCTGAAACGCGACATGCGCAATGAAGCAGTCTATACCAAGCAATTTTGTAGGCTGAAATCTGATCGTAAGGTCAATCTGACATGACCTCCAATGGAGAGCTGTCAGATCCTTGTAGTGTAGAGTATCGTAGTGTGATAAAGGGTCCGATTTTAATGAGATTGTGCTAATAAATTTCAAGTCTGAGGTGCACAAGAATGAGATTGTGTACCTTTCTTCAGCATGATCCGATGAATACATCTGAAAAAGGCCCGTAGCTCTCTGAATTGTTTTATGTCCCCAGTGGATGGCATATCGTAGAAGCAACGTCCGTCAGTCAGTTCGTCCATCCAAAATTTCAAATAACTTGGCACAAGTGCTCACCACAACAAGACCACATGCAGCGTACAAAATCCAGGACCGTGGACAGTGGAGCCACGGTCAAGGTCACACTTAGAGGTAAAAGGTCAAAAAGAAGTGCTTTTGTGTCCGGTTAATAACTCTGACATTCATGGACGGATTTTCAATAATTTGGCACAACAGCTCATCACAACAAGACATGTCGCACGCAAAATCCAGGTCCGTGGCTCCAAGGTCAAGGTCACACTTAGAGGTCAAAGGTCAAAACCATTTTGGGTGGCATTTGTCACTTACATTGACATTTCTTGTTTTATTTTTTATTTCCCTTTGAAAAGGTTTTACATGGAACTTAATCTAACCTTTACTTTTATTTCTTATTTATCAGTGCTAAGGCTTTGAAACTAAAATCAAGTACCTTTCTTTACTCACAAAAGAAAATGTTACGGGCCCATAGAGCTTTTCAATGATTATTTTTGAGTTATGTCCCTTAGAAAAATGTTAACTCTGGAACTTCCTGAAAATATTTCCAAACTAATTAAATACATCGTCCATATTTTGATAATGCTTACTGCTAATAATACGAACCAGGTATGTCATATAACGGGTATATATGCCCCATTATGTGGTGCAGAGCTTAAGGCATGCCGAGTTGTCCGTCGTCCGTCCGTCCGTCCTTCGTTAACCTTTGTCCCATTACGACGATAGGGCCTACATTTTTCATCTGATCTTTACCAAACAATGAAAGCTCAGACAAGTTAGAAAAACAGCCAAATCGGACCAGTAACAGCGGCATTATGGCCCTTGATTTAGTTAAAAATGCTATATTTTGCCTCGTTAAGATGATAGGGCGTTCATTTTTTATCCGATCTTTACCAAACTTTACCAGATTGTTAATGTCAATGATTGCTCGGACTGTTCGAAAATCAGCCAGATCAGACCAATAATAGCGGAGTTATGGCTCTTGATTTAGTTAAAAATGCTATATTTTGCCTCTTTAAGACGATAGTCATTCGCTTCATTGATGTTATAAGAGCCATATTAGCCAGTAGAGCCTCCACAGGCCCTCTTGGGCCTCTTGTTATCTGATCTTTACCAAACTTTACCAAATTGTTAATGTTAATGATAGCTCACACAAGTTCGAAAACCAGCCAGATCGGACCAGTAACAGCAGGGTTATCGCCTTTGATTAGTTAAAAATGCTATATTTTGCAATAAAAGCTCGGATAAATTCTAAAACCAACCAGATCGGACTAGTAACAGTGGAGTTAAGGCCCTTAAGTTAGTTTAAAAATGCTATATATTGCCTCGTTAAGACGATAGGGCCTTCTAAAAATGCTATATTTTGCCACGTTAAGACGATAGGGCCTTCAATTTTCATCAGATCTGTACCAAACTTTACCAGGTTGTTAATGTCAATGAAAGCTCGGATAAGTTCGAAAACCAACCAGATCGGACCAGTAACAGCGGAGGTATGGCCTTTGATTTAGTTAAAAATGCTATATTTTGCCTCGTTAAGACTTTTGTTTTATTTTTTTAAATTTTGTTTTATTTCATAATTTATTTTTAATTACTTTTTAAAATATTTTTTTGGTATTAACGCCTTATGTTAGCAGGTTGTGCCTATTGCATTTTTTCCCGGTTCGTTGATTTTTGATGGAGTTACGGCCCCTTGACATTTTTACTTTTTAATTTCAGGAAGCATCTGTAAGATGTCTGGTTGTGCATGTCACGCTTTTGTTCCAGTTCGTTGATTTATGACGGAGTTATGGCACTTTGACATTTTTACTTTAAATTTATTGTCGACGCTACTCCTCCTAAACTGCTTTTTGGAGTTATACAAAATTTGGCAGGAAGCCTCAGTATGATGTCTAGTTGTGCAAAGCGCAGTATATCAATGAAGTCTTTTTACAAGTTTGAAAGCCAGCTAGATATTGTTTGTAACGACAGGTTATGGCCCTTGATTTGTTGAAAAATGCTATTTTGTATTTTCGTTTGTTAAATCTGTAGTTACTTCATTTTTAGCTGTACTGGCCAAAGGCCAGCAGAGCTTATGAGACGCCGAGTTGTCCGTCATCCATCTGTTGTCCGTCCGTCCGTCGTTAACTTTTGTCTCGTTAAGACGATAGCCTTCATTTTTCATCTGATCTTTACCAAACTTTACCAGATTGCTAATGTCAATGAAAGGTCAGACAAGTTCCAAAACCAGCCAAATCGGACTAGTAACAGCAGAGTTATGGCCCTTGATTTGTTGAAAAATGCTATATTTTGCCTCGTTAAGATGATAGGGCATCCATTTTTTATCTGATCTTTACCAAACTTTACCAAATTGTTAATGTCAATGATAGCTCGGACAAGTTTGAAAACCATCCAGATCGGATCAGTAACAGCAGAGTTATAGCCCTTGATTAGTTAAAAATGCTATATTTTGCCTCATTAAGACGATAGGGCCTTCATTTTTCATCCGATCTTTACCAAACTTCACCAGATTGTTAATGTCAATAAAAGCTCGAACAAGTTCGAAAACCAGCCAGATCGGACCAGTAACAGCGAAGTTATGGCCCTTGATTTCATTAAAAATGCTATTTTTTGCCTTGTTATGGCCTTCATTTTTCATCTGATATCTGATTTTTCTTTTTTTCTTTTTTTCTTTTTTTAAAATTTGTTTTTAAATTTTTTATTATCTCTACTGGTCAAGTTCGAAACCAGCCAGATCGGACCAGTAACGGCGGAGTTACGGCTCTTGATTTAGTTAAAAATGCTTTATTTTGCCTCTTTAAGACGATAGTCACTCGCTTCATTGATGCTATAAGAGCCATATAAACCCCTCCCCCACCCATTTTTATGAAATTTCATTCATAGAAGAAAGTGGGACAAATTAAAAAATGCCCATGCCAGACTAGACACAGCAGACTTGAATGCTACTTTCCCTGTCCGATCTTTTTATATTTCTTTATTGCCCATGATTACCAGTTGAGAGATCTAAGGCCATCCTATCCCTGTTGTTTTTGCAATGTTTTAAAAAAACTACTAATGGGGATTTTATGTCGACAATCCTTGATATAAGAGCCGTTAAAACCAGTGGAGCATCCACAGGCCCTCTTGGGCCTCTTGTTTTTAATAGAATGGCATTTTGTTTTTAAACAAATGCACTTAAATGTCATCTCAGCAAACTTCATTGTTTTTAGTTACTAAAATGTTTACAAACGTTCATTTAAGCATCATTGACCTTTTTATTTTTAAGTCCAGCCCCCGTTAGGCTAGATATGTGAATCCACGGATTTATTGTATAATTAAAGTTATTTATAAATTCATGCATTTCTTTACAGCATTTGTCAGTCCTAAGGCTTCTAGACCCATTCGCTAAAGGGAAAGGCTACACACTGACCGTATTACACCTCACAATAATTCTGTTATACATGTACCTCACAGCAATTCTATTATTGTCTCTATTTGGGGCGTCTATGGCCGAGTAGTTGCCCCTCACTGCAGTGGGTTCGATCCCTCATGGGCCTAGTAATTTTATGTGAGAAGGCATTCAGCTGGCTTGGGGATGGAGAGGTACCTGGTGTCTTCCTCCACCAATGGATGATGGAAAAGTTGCCATATGATCTTAGCTGTTGGTTTGACTTTAAAATCCAATTCAATTGGCGTGCTCCGTATGGAAACAATATCGTCTTGCTATTACTGAAAACTGTTAACTTTGTACTAGTCATTAACATGATTAATAAAAACTAATTAAAGGCCAAAAGTTACTTGGATTAAATAGTGATTGTTTAAAACTGATAAATATCTAAAAATTTCCATGTAGAAAAGCAAAAATCAGATTATTAAAGGTTCCTCCAAATTGAAAAATAAAGTCATTTTAAATGAAAGCTTATTATACAGTCGATTCCGGTTAATCACATATTTCGGTTAATTGCATAAAGTTTTGAAACACAAAACCATTCGTATTCTTTTGAGTAGCTCCTATAGGGTATTTAAGTTGAAAATCAACCAATATGTGCCATTCAATCATGTCTCTCAAACGGAAAAGAAACAATCTCTCTCTACAAGAAAAATACGAAGTTGTTAAGCTTCTCGATGAGAAATTGTCACAGACGGAGATATCGAAGAAGCTGGGGTGATCACAGTCACAGGTGTAACGCATCTCCAGTAAACGGGAAACCACAAGAGCAGAATATGAAGCAAACGGCAATCCAGAGAGAAAACGTCATCGGAGCGGAAAAGCTGCCGACGTAGAACAAGCTCTGACAACTTGGTTTTCAAATGCCAGATCCCGGGACATCCCACTTTCCGGACCAGTTTTAGAAGAGAAAGCAAATGATTTTGCAAAACAGTTCAACAAAGATGACTTTAAAGGATCAAGTGGCTGGTTGTCTCGTTGGAAAGAGAGAAATGCCATAAACTTCAAGAAACTACACGGCGAGAAGAAAGACGCGGACGTGGTGGCTTCAGATCACTGGAAAAAAAAACGTCTTGCCAGAACTTTTAAAGACGTATGCCCCAGAAGACATCTACAATGCCGATGAAACCGACCTGTATTACAGAGCCCTACCTGACAGAACACTATGTATGAAATCCGAGAGTGTTGCCGGGGGCAAAAAAAACAAAGACAGAATAACAGTCTTGGTGACCTGTAACATGTCCGGCACAGACAAAATAAAGCTACTTGTAATAGGGAAAAGTAAAGATCCCAGGTGTTTCCGAGGAAAAACTCTACCGGTGGACTATAAAAATAATTCAAACTCATGGATGACTGGCGACATCTTTACCACCTGGATCCTTAATTTCAACAAGGATATGAGAAAACGACGACGTAACATCCTGCTGCTGGTCGACAATTGTTCTGCTCAACCTGCGTCTGCTGGAACCAAGCTAACAAACATTCGATTGGCATTTCTGCCACCAAACACAACCTCTATTATTCAGCAATGCGACCAGGGAATAATTCAGAACCTTTAAAGTTCACTATAGAAAACAAGTGATAAAGACACTGATACGGGACATTGACTCCAACACACTGTCAGCAAATGCTATCGCCAAAAACTCACCTTACTGGAGGGTATCCACATGGTGACAAAGGCATGGGGAATGGTGAAAAGCAGCACGATATACAACTGCTTTAGGAAAGGAGGGTTCCAGCATTCCGAAATCGTGATTGAGACAGAATCAGCAGAGGCATCATCGGAACAACCCGACAAGCCCACAGAAATAAGCGAGGAGGACTTTGACAACTATGTAAATCACGACAACGACGTACAATGTCATGGTGAACTGTCAGACGAAAGTATCTGCGCCGATATCATGACAGACGATCTGCGGAGATCAGATGAAACCGACGCCAACAGTGATAATGATAGGGATGATGGGGATTTTGAATTGCTACCTGTAACATCCCAAGAAGCAAGAGACGCACTGAAGGTGTTACGGAGATTCATGGAGGGCACTGAGTGTCAAGACTTTTCACCCCTCTATAAAATGGAAGACGTAATAGAGTCCAGTGCAGCCGCATCACGTCGACAGACCAAGATAACAGAGTTTATAAACTGGATTCCGTAAATTGAAATATGCTATCATTTGTATGAAATGCCAACTGTGCTTATGTGAATGTGAATGTTTGTACATATATATAAATATGAAGTGTATGTTTGTATGTTTCTATGTTTGTATTAACATAATGTTATGATTTGAATACCTTAAATGTGCTTGAAATTAATAAAACAATAAAATAAACATTATGTGTTATTATCACGGCTGTGTAATTCACACAGCAAACCATAACATTATGACGTAGATTCTGAAAGTTTGAAAGAAAACAAATACTTACGCATAAATACTGCATAGATACTGTATAAAACTGCATAAAATATATCAAATATGCACACTAATAATCATTTCCAACATAACATAGAATTAACTCGCTTTTATGGAGTGTCTATGTAAGTATTAACAGAAGTAGGAACGTGCATCACTGAATATACAAAATGTTCAATTTCGGTTAATCGAATACTCCGGTTAATCGCATATATTTTCTTGACAAATGGGCTATGCAAAAAACCGAAATCGACTTTAATAGAATGTCAATGTCATCGTCCGTTTTCTCAAAAAGCGTTGATAAATGCAAGTTTTACAGGTATAACGTTTACCTGTACACCAAAATAACTGGTGCGCGATCGATCTTTGGAAAATGACGTCATAAAGGGTTGACCAATCACATCTTCTGTACAAACTAACTAATTTACATAATCAATTATGGCGCGTATCTAAGGGTAAACAAACTGTTACTCTTGTTGGATGATCATTTTTCTCCTTATAGCCTAAGTGTTTTAAACCCTGGAATATTATTGATGTGTTTGTGTCTTCATTATGGTGAAAAAGTGCTCATTAAGCTTTTGTAGAAAAAGTAAACAGGAAGGCAGTGTAAGTCTACACACATTTCCATGTGGCCGTCATCAAACTAAATGGATTGAACTTGTTGTTTTGCAAAACGGTGTGAAATGGAATTTTTCAGAACACTCTCGTGTTTGTTTGGACCATTTTACTGAGAAAGATTTTGAAGACTCTTATGTAACGAAAAAGAGATTAGGTATCGAAAACTTAAAACCAATGCTAAAAACCTGACGCAATTCCTCGATTTGCTAACCCACAGACGGAGTAACAGGATGTCGACTGGTATTTCAGGTTGATAATACTATATAAAATTGAGCATTGAGCTCACCGCTAAAAGTAAACAAGCGACTGGAAGATGCTGATGCAACATAAAACCCATACATACATTTTTCAGCCGAGCTGGACTGAATTTATATAGCAATGAACCACATACATGTATGTATCGGCATTAACAAATCCAATAAGTAATTAAAAAGTAATATATATGACACACTTTTCCCATATTTTGAAAATGATTGATAAATATACATAGACTTATATTAAAACTTACTGGTTTGCATCATAAACTGGCCTTTCACCATGATCCTGCTTGTACGCAAGGTACAGTACAGCTCACGCGAATCCCACACTTTACTCTATTCGCCGAGTTTGGTCGTATCGAGTGCCGCGTGGATCTACGCGAAGTCAGTGTTTGGACTCAGTAAATCCACGCAGCGAAAGTTGTCGAGTCACTTGTGTCCGACAGCACGCTTGAAAAAAGCACAAACAATGCGACGCCGAGTGAATCTTTTCCGTGCAAAGTTGACACGACTGATAAATACAATGAATACATTTTGAAACAAATACGTATTTCAGGGGTCGAATTTAACTTTTTTACCCACTTGCTTTTTTTTGCGAGTGCATATTTTTTCAACTCGCAAAAATGCATTCTTACTTGCATTTTTTCTCTTTTTAATAAGACATTTCTGTGCATAACTTTATAACTTATATGATACTTACATACATGTATATAAGATTGTGTTGGAAATGTCAACTAAATATAACTACTTTTTAATTTTCCTGTTTCATTATTTGATCACCTATGCTTATTTTGTACAGAAAAGGTGCACTCGCAGTTTTGTGCATGTGCTGAAAATTTCTACTCGCATTTTCTTAAATCAACTCGCATTTTGCGAGTTTGCAAGTGCTAAATTCGAGCCCTGTATTTCAAACTTTTAATGCATTTAATCACAAGTTTTGTTTGTTTCTGTTGTCCACAAGTCACAGTCTTCAACCGACATAAATACCCATAATCCTTGACCATCTATGTACCTTTTAACAAGGCGGCACTAACAACAGGTTTATGATTATGACTCGGAATTCTTTAAAACAAAATTCTGACTAAAGAACACATCGATGTATTAATAATAAACAGCAGAATAGTATAAATTTGTTAGAAATAACGATTATTTAAAAATATAATTATAATTTCCAGTATAATAATTACTGATTGAATTTTATGTTCAGTCGCCGCGAAGCCGGTAATAGGAACCACCATATAATTGTCGTGACCCAGTATACATAATCCGGGCATTCAAATCTTTTTGCATCCTCTTTTCCAAAACAAAAGTAAAATTGTCTTCTGCTTCGATTTTTTCAAAAGTTGTTGAATAATTATGCATTAAAATGAGTGCAATTAGAAAAAGTTGCACCTTTTACCTGTGCAGTTTCGACTCGGCGAACTTCGAGTTTGTCTACGCGAAGTATCATGGTGTACTTGCGTGGCGTAAGCTTGCCGAGAAGCTTTTCCCACTCCGAGTAGTTTTATCATCTAAACTCTGCGTAATTACGAGATTTGTAAATTCCTCACTCGGCGTGATCATTTAAAAGGGTAAAGTGTGGAGTTTGCGTGAGCTGTACTGTACGCAATGTCCAACGTGTATTCGTCCAAACACCCAGATAGAAACCCCGGATGTTCTGTTATGCATGTCAGACGACAGCCGCTTTTCACCTCAAACTCTTCCATACAAGCTATCCTCTCATTTTCCCGACAGCAACAGCAGTTGCGATTAGTGGCCATCACTTGACAATTCCCACAGGTACACCTGAAAAAAGTATTTCTTAAAATATTAAAAGTTATAAACATGTTTGAGTTAATAAATTGTGAAATTTCAAAAAATGCTATTAAATAGTTTTAGTGCGTCAAAGAAAGCAAAGATCATAGACAATAGGTCTAATCTTATATCAGCGACTTGGCGGTTTATTAGTTCACATTCTCATTAAAACAGTCAAATATAAACATAAATTAAACACCCAAAACCGTATTTGTCATTGAATTCATTGTAATGTTGTTGTTTTTTAAAACCTTCTATATGGTCATGTGTGTTATGTCTTATTTATTTCTTCATTTTACATCTATCTATCATATCTTTTATTTCATCTTCTTAGCATTACTAGTGGTCATTTCCGTTGAGTTATGGTCAAAGTTGACAGATCAACGTACATATGTAGATGTAGAAACAACATTGAATTTTCTGACTATACCTACTGCAGTGTAGAAAGAATAGTTGTCCGAATATGAGGAGCATTTCGTGAACTCAGTCGGTTTCCGTTACAACAGCGTTGTACATTATCACAACAGCGTTGGACATTATCGGTTCGAAATTAAATAAAATCCATTCAGAATATATCTAACAGGATTACACATACCACTCAAACTGATCTCGTCGGTTTTCTTCTGGTGCAAGATGTTGTGCTTGTTCTTCACTGGCAATTTCTATATCTACTACCGGCTCAAACTGATACTGTTGGACACCAAATTCTTTTACCTCATCTTCACTAGATGTGCCGAAGAATACTTCATCGCCTGACGAATCGCTTTCTGCCTCAAACGACGATGATTCACAAAATAATTCAACATTTTCCACTTCGCTCGCAATGTTTACTTCGTTTGTGTCCGCCATTTTGGTTTCTACTGAACCATGGGTAATGTGTGACGTCTACAGGGATTTTCCATTCGGCTGTTTCTATGAAACCTCAGTTACGTTTCCGTGACAGGTGTGTATTAGGGGCAAATGTGCCTTATGGATTCGTGATTTACCGATGAATGAATAGGTTTACGATGTTGACCGAAGTATTTTTAGAAACGGCTAATCATTATCTTTATAATACAAAGGGAAGTTATTTCAATTTGGAGGACCCTTTAATTGTTTCAATTGTAATTTTAAACCAGTGGTTGTGATAATAAAAGGGACACATGGCAGCCTTGAAATAGATATAAAACATTTGACTTAGCACCTCGAAACAGTAATGCAGTATCATTGTGACTTTAAGCGTGCGTGTATACAGTTCAATATAATAGTAAAATTCCATATTTTACATATTTTAATTGTTATTCTTTGATAGGTTGAAATTTATTCTAATAATAATTATTTGTAAAATATGCAAGTTATGTAGAAAAACTTACAGGATGCTGCAAATAATAATGATAAATAATGATAAATAATGATAAATAAGATTCATTTATTGCCATGTGTCTCTTTAAGGATTAAGTTAAATCAGTGTTTCTGCCTTTTGATATAGCGGGAGTGGAATTGTATGGGAGAGTGAGGACAATTATGAGGCCGGTGGTATTGTGATCTGTGGTGGTGTTGTGGTGGTTATGTGGAACATGGTAGGGTAATAAAATAACTCCTTTTTTTTTCTTCAGAAAAGAACATAAAAAGAATGAGGTCGGATGAGGTAAATTTTCTTGAGAAACGGATACCTATTTGTTTCTGTTTGATCACATCTGCAGAGATTCATGTTGTGTATTATAATTGTTTTTCCTTCATCAGGTGAAGAAGCTGCCTTCATCGCCTCAGCCACCACCAGTGCTCCTGGAGAGCAAGATAAATGACATAGCAAAATGTGCCACAAAACTTGCCAGCCATCTGCCAGTCTTCGAGTCCAAACCCCTTAACTTGAAGAAAGACATTAACAAACACATATATGTAAGCTTAGAGCATCTACATTTTGATGTTTTAATACTTATTTGCTATGATTTTGATTTAACATGAACTACATATTTAGTACTAGAATACTAAATAGTACTTAACTCTTAAAAGGTAATCATGAACCTTTGCTAGAGGTGATCTGTCTTAGAGGTGACCTGTCTTAGAAGGTCATCTTGTATGAACCTGTATTAGAGGTGACCTGTCTTAGAAGGTCATCTTGTATGAACCTGTATTAGAGGTGACCTGTACTGAAAGGCCATCATGTATGAACCTGTAATAGAGGTGACCTGTACTGAAAGGCCATCATGTATGAACCTGTAATAGACTTGACCTGTCTTGAAAGATCATGTATGAACCTGTAATAGACTTGACCTGTCTTGAAAGATCATCATGTATGAACCTGTAATAGAGGTGACCTGTACTGAAAGGCCATCATGTATGGTCCTATGTTAGATTTGACCTATATTGAAAGGTCATGATGTATGAACCTGTATTAGAGGTTACCTGCATTCCTGTATATCCACAGGTTTGACCATTAGAACAAGTTGACCCAGTCGCATAATGATCACGCTTCAGGCGGTTTACCGTATAATCCCTAATAAAAGTCCCCAGGTGCGTAACATTTTTGAAAAGAGGCGTTTATTTGTTACCAAAAATACATTATTTAACATTTAAATCAGACATTATTTAATGATTTTCTTTACCAAGAAAACCAAAGTCTGCATGCCAATCAATCAATTAATACATCAGATTATTTTGCATCTTTTGGTGTTTTAAAACAATTATTTCTGAAAAAATGGTGGGGTGAGGGAGTGGGGGCGTTTATTAGGGATTATAGAGTATATTCAAACCCCAGTACACGATTGAACCTACGTAAATTTCTGAATCACATAAGAGAAATACCATCATAATAATGATTTTAATATAAAATATCTTCGTAATTGCTTTCAAGTTTTTATACATTATTTTAAAGGCCTGTCTTGAAATACTAGATGAGTGACTCTGCCGAGTATCCTATCTTTTTATCCAACGAGTTTATTAAGTCAATAATACACAAGTCACGAATGTAAGATTCTGTTTATCACATAACACATGTTGTCAATTTACCTTATATGTGGCAGAAATTTGTAAGAGAAATTATGACGTTGTTTACATGATGTCACTAGATTACGCGGCTGTAAATGCGTTTGCACTACAAATAATGCGACAAATTTAACATTACTAACATGCATTTCATGAAGTAAGATTTCAAATAATGATAACTAGTTATGGTGTCTGAAGGTATCGTATGATATACCATGCAAACAATTGGGATTAAATGTTTTACTGTATACAAACACAGTGATTCGGCCCTCATTTGCAGCTGTAATACACTAGTGTATTATGAGAAATAAGTCACGGCTTTATTTTACTCCCAGAAGCAATGTTGTGTGATAAAATGTTTTATTAGTGTAGCATGTTCAACATGACCAAATATGTAATAGATAGAGTATGGTCTCATCTCGTTGGTTGATTTAAACAGCGAGATGGGCTACCTATCAAGCTGTTTAAATCAACCAACGAGATGAGAAAATACACTATTTGTTTTTTAGCCTGTCCATTTCAGCTGTCTGCCATACTCTTAACTTCCAATAACTGATAGTTAGAGTACACCATTTATTCTGACAGGTGTTATTTTGAAATAAATGATTTACACCTGTGAAATACAAAAGGAATTTCAGTGACAATGCTACAACACCTTTTGTTTATTTCAGACTCGACATTGACATGGGTTATATTTGATCAAAATTGCCTTTGGTACTTTGATTAAACTTCGATCCAACAAGTGCAAATTACACTCGAAATGTATGTTAGGTACCAGAAAAAGTATCAATAAGATCTGCTTGAAACGTCCCTTAAATTGTGGACAATTCCTTTATTGTGTCACCTGCTTCGTGATCCATTGTCGTCCGTCCGTCACACTTTTACCTGCAACCTAACATTGACCTTAACTTGAAAAGTATATTTATCATACAACACTGAATAGAGTTGCCCATGACCAATAACTGACTTTCATTTCAGCAGAGTTATGCCCCTTTTCATAAAACTTTCCTGCAACCTAGCCAAGCTCATAACTGGCCATTACTTGAAAAGTATTTGACTTATGTTCATGATGTTCAAAGGAATGTCGTAACACATGACCAGTAACTCTGACTTCCAATTTGACAGAGTTATGCTCCTTTTCATAAAATGTTAACCTGCAACCTGACTTAGCTCATAAGTTATGATAACTTAGCAAAATATTGACCTATGGTCGTGAAACATTATGCAGTTCTTCCTTATCAATTATCGAATGCAGGTTTATGCCCCTTGTCATGAACTTTAACACTTAAAAAAAAAACTGCTCCATAATTCATGAAGGATTAAACCACGTCTTCAAAGTTTATAGTTAAATTGTACTTGCTGAAATAGGCACACGGCAGTCAACACAAGTGTTTCGTGGAACACCCTTTTAGTTTTGCATTTTGGACAACGTCAGATACCGTCAAAATTGTGTTCACCATCAATTTTTTGGAAAAGTTCTGTGGCCTGCCTTTTCAAACTTAAATGGCACAGCTGTGCCCCTTGCCATTGTTAAAAACATTAAATGCTTTTCTCTCAGATCTTCAAACTAGGCCAGAATAGGTCGGTCACTAGTCTTGGACAACTTTATGTTACCAACTGATTGAACATTTTGGTACATTTTAAATCAATATCTGCAATGGGTTTATTAGCTCGACCTTTTCAAATTGTCATCATTAGCCTTGATCGCCATCTGCGCCCGGGTTAAATTTTGCATGTAAGCTTGCATCTCCGAAAGTACTTTACATAATGGATTAAATGTCACACATGTATTCGGCATCATTAGACATCATACAGCCAGAATCTATAACTTGTGCTTTTACAAAATGATGGCCCCTTTTATACTTAGAATATTTGGTTTAAGTTTTTATGTAAGCTGGTATCTCCAAAACTACTTTACGTAATGGATTGAAACTTCACACATGTATTCGGCATCATTAGACAACATCGTACAGCCAGGATCTATAACTGATGCTTTTAACAAAATTATGGCCCCTTTTATACTTGCAAAATTTGGTTAACATATGCAAAATTCTGTTCTGCATTTACGCAAAAGTATGTACTTCAACAGTTTCCAAATAAACAACAAAGCCTTGAAGGTTGAGCGTCTGCACTGACAGTTAATGCTTCTTGTTATACACTTCTCTATTTCAGATTTGTTCGAGTGTTACTATGTATCTATATCTCATACTCTTTACTTTTAGGAACTCCAATCCCTGCCCAAAGACGATCCAAATAGACTGGAGTTAATGCGGAAATATGGTGCTATTTATCGAAGATTTGACTCAGTGAGAGTGTACGAGAAATATATGTCCATGCATGAGGTAATTGACAGTCTTAACGCCGGAATATGCCTCTCATGATTTTACCGGTCAAATTATGTAGGTACAAACAACTTACACACTGAAAATTAATGTTCCGCAACGTTTGTTTTCCATAGGAAAGTAGACCTACCATGTTTGTACTTACATAGAAAACACATTCAGGCCATATACTATGTGAGGTAAATAAAGATTCAGTTCTAAAAATAGAGTCTTTGGAAACCCCTGATTTCTGTAAACATATCTGCAAACTCGTCTTGGCAGTGAATAACAGGTTTGAGTGTGTATAAACGTTTATTTATCCTCGCTGTACTGCACTGGGCATTTTAGCGAGCAGACCTCGGTTTAAAGTCTCATTCGAATGATTGGTAAGATAGGAAATACTTTTTAAATATTTTGATAACCCAAATTCGGTCCTGGCTGGGATTGAACACCGTTCCCTGGGTTGCTAAGCTGCGATACTAACCATTACACCACGGCGCTACCTAGCAGGCTTGAAATGAAATATGAAGTGTGGTTTTACCACATCATATAAAGCTTTATCATTCAACGAATGATTCTACCATACAAATGCAGCTACTTCCTACTATTATAATATGTTCCGTCCAACTGCTGTATTATGCTAGTTGTGTACACATGCTGTTGTCCGATGACTTAAAGAGACATGAATTTACCATTTGAACTATATATATACACAATATATTTAATACTTAGCAATTGAGGAATGCAGTACATCATCAAAAGAAAATATGTTGCATTTATTATCGTTATATAAATGTACTTAAAAGCCTAAAACACTTTTTTGCCAAAATTACTTCCCAAAAAAATACCTCCATTTGTATTTTGACCGCAGAAGACGTGAGCTGTTGTTTTCATTGAATTTGAGGTAAATTATATTATTTAAACAGTTTGCATGGTAAAAAATTACATGTTTAGTAACTTATAATTTCAGTTGTATTTTGGCTGGTGTCTTACACTTACCAAAATAATGCTGAAATTCTAAATTACTAACCATGTAATTCTTATATATTTGGGCACCAACCTCAGAGGGAGATCAGAGGAAAGACGAAGTTTCCCATCCGACACTCCTCCCTCAGGAAGTGAACCCACCATGCACAGAAGTCTGTAGCTCTGCAACGCGAGGCATTATCCACTGCCTACAGAGGCTGCTCTAAACAATCTTGTAGCATTTATTAACAATTCATATTAGCTCGTTGATTTGTAGATTTATTATTCCATTTGGAGCGCTGTGGTCTAGTGGTAGAGCGTTGGACCCATGTCCAAACGGCGTGGGTTCGATCCCCACCATAATCATATGCGTTGTGTCTCTGAGCAACACACTTTATCTGCATTGCTTAGTACTGGTTCTACCCAGGAAGTCGATCAAGAAGTACCATATTTACCGTATAAATTGGGGCACCGTAAGGATTGGGGGCAACCTTGCATTTTAGGAAAATAATTATTTTTACTTTGGGCCATATTAAAAATTTCATTTTTAGCTCGACTGATCAGAGATCAGCAGAGCTTATGCCGTGGTGCGGCGTCCGGCGTCCGTTCGTCCGTCTGTCTGTTCGTAAACTTTTATTTGTAGCGACTACTTTTCTGAAACTACTTAATGGATATTCATGAAACTTTACAGAAATGTTGCCCATGAAGTCTAGTTGATCCTAGCAAAAATTCATGTTGATGCGAAATCCAAGATGGCCGCCAAAGCTAAAAATAGATTTTTAAAATACAAGTTTGTAGCGGCTACTTCTTGAAAACTATAAGTGATATTGATATGGGACTTTTTCTAAAATGATCAGCATGACATAATGTTAATCCTTGTCGAAATTTATTTCGATGCGACTTTAAACATGGCCGATCTTTGTTTACATAGATTTATATAGTAAAAACTTGTAGCGACTACTCCTCTGAAACTACTAGATGGACATTCATGAAACTTTACAAAAATGTTGCCCATGAAGTCTAGTTGATCCTAGCAAAAATTCATGTTGATGCAAAATCCAAGATGGCCGCCAAAGCTAAAAATAGATTTTTAAAATACAAGTTTGTAGCGACTACTCCTTGAAAACTATAAGTGATATTGATATGGGACTTTTTCTTAAATGATCAGCATGACATGATGTTGGTCCTTGTCAAAAATCGTTTTGATTCGACTTTAAACATGGCTGCCAGTGGCCATCTTTGTTTACATAGAGTTATATAGTAAAAACTTGTAGCGACTACTCCTCTGAAACTACGTGACGGATGTCCATGAAACTTCACAGGAATGTTGCTCTTGATGTCTAGTTGATCCTAGAAAAATTTCAGGCTGGCCGGAAATTCAAGATGGCCGCCACGGCTAAAAATAGATTTAAAATAAATTTGTAGCGACTACTTCTTGAAAACTGTAAGTGATATTGATATTGAACGTTTTCTAAAATGATCAGCATGACATGATGTTGATCCTTGTCGAAATTTATTTCGATGCGACTTTAAACATGGCCGCTAGCGGCCATCTTTGTTTACATAGATTTATATAGTAAAAACTTGTAGCGACTACTCCTTTGAAACTACTGGATGGATATTCATGAAACTTTACAGAAATGTTGCCCATGAAGTCTAGTTGATCCTAGCAAAAATTCATGTTGATGCAAAATCCAAGATGGCCGCCAAAGCTAAAAATAGATTTTTAAAATACAAGTTTGTAGCGACTACTTCTTGAAAACTATAAGTGATATTGATATGGGACTTTTTCTAAAATGATCAGCATGACATGATGTTGGTCCTTGTTTAACGTCGTTTTGATTCGACGTTAAACATGGCTGCCAGTGGCCATCTTTGTTTACATAGAGTTATATAGTAAAAACTTGTAGCGACTACTCCTCTGAAACTACTTGGCGGATTTTCATGAAACTTTACAGGAATGTTGCTCTTGATGTCCAATTGATCGTAGCAAAATTTCAGGTCGGCCAGAAATTCAAGATGGCCGCCACAGCTAAAAATAGATTTTTAAAAAATAAGTTTGTAGCGACTACTTCTTGAAAACTATAAGTGATATTGATATTGAACGTTTTCTAAAATGATCAGCATGACATTATGTTGATCCTAGTCAAACATTATTTTGATTCGACGTTAAACATGGCTGCCAGTGGCCATCTTTGTTTACATAAGAGTTTGTATAGTAAAAATGTGTAGTGACTACTCCTCTGAAACTACTGAGACGGATTTTTCATGAAACTTCACAGGAATGTTGCTCTTGATGTCTAGTTGATCCTAGCACAATTTCAGGTCGGCTGGAAATTCAAGATGGCCACCACAGCTAAACATAGATTTTTAAAAACATGTTTGTAGCGACTACTTCTTGAAAACTGTAAGTGATATTGATATGGGACTTTTTTTGAAATGATCAGCATGACAAGATGTTGATCCTTGTCAAAAATTATTTTGATTCGACATTAAACATGGCTGCCAGTGGCCATCTTTGTTTACCTAGAGTTATATAGTAAAAACTTCAACTTGTAGCGACTACTCCTCTGAAACTACTTGACAGTTTTTATGAAACTTCACTTCACCTAGCTATCAAAATCTATCCGTAGAGCTTCAAGGTCATTGACCTCTTGTTTTTAAAATTTTCAGATAATTTTAATTGGGACATCAACCAAATTCTGCCAAAATCATGATCAAACTTAATGTAAAAAAAATGCATAAAATAAGTCAGTGAACTAACTAGTTATTAAAGCACTGAGTAAATCTGGTAATTATACACTTACGCACACAGGAAGTGACGTGTGACGTGTGTTAATTTTAATTGTTGGAATCTAGACGCGTGCGACAAAATGCTAGCAATCACAATTTTAATTGAACTGTGAAATAATTATAGTATTTTATATAAGTGATTGTTAGTTTAAATCTTTATTTCATATTCAATTAGTTATCGTACCTTGTATTTATGCACTGCGATAAAACACGCCGGTTATTTCTAGTCTGTTCCTCGCGGCATCACACTGATTTTACACACATGTGTTTACCAGCTGATCACAAGGTCAGCTAAATAAAAGGGACTCTATTGTTTAAACCGGTAATCTTCGCTCCAGGCTATTTCACAGTTTAATTCTTATACTGTCCATAGTTAATTACGTTCATTTAAATGTAGTGCAAGACTGCATCAAACTTCATTTAAAGGGATGCTATTTGCCGTATTTTAACGGTGTTATACAACAAGTGACGCAAGCTGCGACACAATTTCACCACTTTGGCAAAGATCAAAGAAACTACGTCGGCACTTCGGCACATCAAATGCTTGTGTTTAACTACAAAGCCGGGACATTTTGACTGATCTTTTCATTATTTATAAACAAGTGCACGTTTAGGGAGGAATAATTACAGTGTACAAAAGGATTGGTTTATTAATGGATTTAAATGAAAGTGATAAACTTTGTAGTAAGAAATTGATATTTCTAATTAGTCTATTGTTATAAATGGATTAAAGAAAACATGTTCTGCGGTAAGATGTTAATTTGAATCACGATAGTGACGATAGTTTAATGGATTTCCACTTGACCGAAACTTAACCCCAAATTAAGTCCGTTATATTATTTGGGACAATAAAAAAAATAATTATTTTTTGAACAAGTATCGTGTGGGACACTTATTATTGTAATTAATTAATCCTGCCCCAACTTATATGGTAAATACGGTACCTTAGAAGCGAATAGCTTATAACAGGTATAGAAAATACTGTAAGTCATTATAATTTTGACATAAAATGTGCTTACATATAATTAAAGATAATAACATTTGAAGTTTTTTATGTTAATTCATTATTCCACCATGTGTTTAAATATTCAGTTGTTGAAATATAATTAACAATTAGTTATATATGCAGAAACATTTTACTTTTCAAACTATTATAAATAATGACTAACAAAATATGCAAGTTATGTAGAAAATTAACGGGACATTACGAATCGTGGAAAATTTTAAAAAAGCAGGATTACCGAGTGTCCTTTAATAATAGGTTTTAAGCATGCAGAGTGTCCCTTAATAATAGGTTTCAAGCAGACCAACTTTAAAGCAGTCATCTGTGGCTGTTATATACACATGTTTGACGACATTTTATACAACCAATTATTTACCCCTAGATCTGTGTTAATGAGGCTGCCCCCAGCTCTGTTTCCACATGCCGAGTCTTTTGACAAGACGAGAAGATTTATTCCCCTTGGCTAGACAGGTTGTCAAGGACAGTGGGTACCAGTATTCAAAAAGGACATTCCAGGTAGAGCAGTTCAATTAAATATTTAAGATATAAAGGGTGACAATTACTAAAGATAATTATGAAAAATGAAGCGTGGAGTGCGTGGTCCAGTGGTAGAACACCAAACTCCAGATTGAGAGATTGTGGGTTCGATCCTCGGCGCGGCCCAGTTTTTTATCCTTGCGCAAGATAATTAATCCACATTATTTAGTACTGGCTCTACCCAGGATGCCAGGAAAATTTCACTACTTAAAAACTTCAAAGCAAAAGTTGCATGCAGAGCTACATTAAAGGAACATTGCAGAAAATATGAAAGCCTGTTATTAGACAAAATATCCTGCAAAGGATTGCTGATATAGCATCTTATGTAATTTTAATATAAATAATAAAAAGAAATTGTATTCAAAATTCCAAGAAAATAATGGGGCAACAGTTTATATTAAATGAAATATGATCAAGAAGTTGCTATGTGGGCAAAGGTGTATTTATAAGCCATGCCACATACAAGACCGACACGCAATGTTTCGCAGAGCGAGACAGAAACAAAGTGAGAAGTAAACTCACATGGAGAATGCAATGGAGAAAAAAGGCAAAAATCACAGTGAGATATAAACTCGCAGAGTGAGACAGAAACTGGCAGTGAGACAGAAACTTGCAGAGTAAGACAGAAACTAGTGAGAAAGAAACTCACAGAGTGAGACAGAAACTTGCAGAGTAAGACAGAAACTAGTGAGATAGACATTCACAGAGTGAGGCAGAAACTTGCAAAGACAGAAACTAGTGAGATAGACATTCACAGAGTGAGGCAGAAACTTGCAGAGTAAGACAGAAACTAGTGAGACAGAAAAGTCGGTGGCTTTGTATTAATTACCTGGTTGATATAAACAGTCACTGGCTTTGAATTAATTTACCAAGTTGATATGGGAAGTCAACGGCTTTGTATAAATTACCTGGTTGATATGAAGAGTCAGTATTTATATTAATTTACCAAATTAATATGAACATCATTGGCTTCATTTTTGTGTCGCCTGTTCGAAGAAAAATGAGATATATAAGGATCACTTTGTCGTCCGTCCGTCCGTCCGTCCGTCCGTCCGTCCATCAGTCAGTCCGAGCACACAAAATGGTAGTTAGGTGTCTAGTCACTTAGTGCTTTGGACTCTATGTCATTTGGGTTAGGACGCAATTAGTCACACAAAATATGTCCAATTTTGGCTAATTTGGGTTTATGTGGCTATCAATTTTGCATTGAATTAGCCACTTAAGACTATAATTGTTAGAATGTCCGTCCATCACGAAAACTTAACTTTGGCTATAACTTCCTCATTTCTGGATATTTCTTCATCAAACTTTCAATATGTACTCATCATGACAACATCGACATGACCATACAAAAATATAAAGGTCAAGGTCACACTGAAGGTCATTATATTGATTAAATATTAAATACTATTTTTTTCTTTACGAAAACTTAACGTTGGCTATAACTTTCTCATTTCTTGATATTTCTTCATCAAACTTTTCATATATACTCATTATGACAACATCGACATGACCACACTAAAATATAAAGGTCAAGGTCACACTGAAGGTCATTATATGGGTTAAAAACTCATTTTTAGCTCGACTATTCAAAGAATAAGAGAGCTTATGTAATCACTCCGGCGTTGGCGTCAGCGTCCCACATCAAGGTTGGCATGTAAGCTGTGTTTACAAGGCTATATCTCTTACATTTCTTATCCTAGCACAATCAAATTTGGCCATGGGCTTCCTTATAGCATTATCTTAAGGGCTGCATAAGCAATTTTGGTTCTTGTAACCATGGAACCCAAATTATGATGTGTCCTATTTCACATCAAATTTTGCGTGTAAGCTGTCTTTACAAGTCTATATCTCTTACAATTCTTACCCTAGCACAACCAAATTTGGCCATTACCTTCTTTATAGCATTATCTTAAGGGCTGCTTAAGCAATTTTGATTCTTGTAACCCATGGGCTCCCATGGAACCCAAATATGATAGCCCATAAAATGTGTCCCATTTCACATAAAATTGTGCGTGTAAGCTGTGTTTACAAGTCTATATCTCTTACATTTCTTACCCTAGCAAAACCAAATTTGGCCATTAGCTTCCTTATAGTATTATCTTAAGGGCTGCGTAAGCAATTTTGGTTCCTGTAACCACTGGGCTCCCATGGAACCCAAATTCTGATAGTCCTTCAAATCATTAATGTGTCTGTTTCACATCAAATTTTGCGTGTAAGCTGTGTTTACAGGTCTATATCTCTTACATTTCTTGTCCTAGCTGAACTAAATTTGGGAATTGATTAAGTAATTTTGTCTTCTGCAAATTCTGGCTCCCATGGAACCCAAATTGTGATGGCCCATGAAATGTGCAATAAAGGCAGATCTAGGTTTGCATGTAAGCATGTATATATCTATAATTTTGGTTTGGGATTTCTTATAGCCTTTTGCATCTTATTCATACTTCACCCATATTGGGGCATGGGCTCCGTCCTCCCAGACCGCCCCCACTCCCCCCACCCCCTCCACACACCCTTTTTTTTTTTTTTACTTCTGTGTTGTTTAAGTCAATTCTTACACATATATGTTGCCCCCTCCTCCCACTCCCACCCCTGCCTCTCACCCCCTCCCCCCACCACTTGAAACTCTATTTTTATTTATTTTGTTAACATTTCTGTGTTGCTTTTGTCAACACATACCCCCCCCCCATATTTCTGTGTTGTATTGGTCAATTTTTACACAGCTTCTTACACATATATGTTGCTCCCTCCACCCCCCGCTCTGCCCCCCCCCCCCCCCCCCCCCACCCCCGCCCGATTTTCAAATAACTTCGCACAATTGCTCACCTCAACAAGACCATGTGTCGCGCACAAAATCCAGGTACGTGGCTCCAAGGTCAAGGTCACGCTTCTTGATTATTTATTTTTTGGTGTTAACGCCGTGTTTTTGCGGTTCGTTGATTTTTGATGGAGTTACGGCCCCTTGACATATTTTTTTAAATTTTTTGTCGGCGCCACTCCTCCTAAATGCCTTGTTGGATTGGAAAAAAAAGATTTTTTTTTGATTTTTTTATTTTTTTTAAATTTTATTTTATTTTATTTTTATTGTTTGTTTGATTGATTTTTTTTTTTTATGCCCCCAAAGGGTGGCATATAGTAGTTGCACTGTCTGTCCGTTCGTCTGTACACTCGTGTCCGCATCATAACTCGGACAATAATCGACGGATTTTCAAATAACTTCGCACAATTGCTCACGACAACAAGACAACGTGTCGCGCACAAAATCCAGGTCCGTGGCTCCAAGGTCAAGGTCACACTTGAAGATCAAAGGTCAAAATCCGTTTGACTGTACACTCGTGTCCGCTTCATAACTCAGACAATAATCAACGGATTTTCAAATAACATCGCACAATTGCTCACCACAAGACGTCGTGTCGCGATTTTTAGCTCTACTGATCAGAGATCAGCAGAGCTTATGCCGTGGTCCGACGTCCGTCTGTCTGTCTGTCCGTCTGTCTGTAAACTTTTTTTAGTAGCGACTTCTTCTCTGAAACTACTTAATGGATTTTCATGAAACTTTACAGAAATGTTGCCCATGAAGTCTAGTTGATCCTAGCAAAAATTCATGTTGATGTGAAATCCAAGATGGCTGCCAGATCTAAAAATAGGTTTTTAAAAAAGCGACTTCTTCATGAAAACTATAAGTGAAATTGATATGGGACTTTTTCTAAAATGATCAGCATGACATGATGTTGGTCCTTGTCGAAAATCGTTTTGATTCGACGTTAAACATGGCTGCCAGCGGCCATCTTTGTTTACAGCGAGTTATATAATGAAAACTTGTAGCGACTACTCCTCTGAAACTACTTGACGGATTTTCATGAAACTTCACAGGAATGTTGCTCTTGATGTCTAATTGATCCTAGCAAAATTTCAGGTCGGCCGGAAATTCAAGATGGCCGCCACGGCTAAAAATAGATTTTTAAAAAATAAGTTTGTAGCGACTACTTCTTGAAAACTATAAGTGATATTGATATGGGACTTTTTCTAAAATGATCAGCATGACATGATGTTGATCCTAGTCGAACCCGTTTTGATTCAACGTTAAACATGGCTGCCAGAGGCCATCTTTGTTTACATACAGTTATATAGTAAAAACTTGTAGCGACTACTCCTTTGAAACTACTTGACAGATTTTCATGAGACTTTACAGGAATATTGCTCTTAATGTCTAATTGATCCTAGCAAAATTTCAGATCGGCCAGAAATTCAAGATGGCCGCCACAGCTATAAATAGATTTTTAAAAAAGAAGTTTGTAGCGACTACGTCTTGAAAACTATAAGTGATATTGATATGGGACTTCTTGTAAAATGATCAGCATGACATGATGGTTATAAGAGTCAAACATTATTTTGATTCGATGTAAACATGGCTGCCAGTGGCCATCTTTGTTTACATAGAGTTATATAATGAAAACTTGTAGCGACTACTCCTCTGAAACTACTTGACGGATTTTCATGAAATTTCACAGGAATGTTGCTCTTGATGTCTAATTGATCCTAGCAAAATTTCAGGTCGCCCGGAAATTCAAGATGGCTGCCATGGCTAAAAATAGATTTTCAAAATACAAGTTTGTAGCGACTATTTATTGAAAACTATAAGTGATATTGATATTGGACTTTTTGTAAAATGATCAGCATGACATGATGTTGGTCCTTGTCAAAAATTATTTTGATTCAACGTTAAACATGGCTGCCAGCAGCCATCTTTGTTAACATAGAGTTATATAGTAAAAACTTGTAGCGACTAATCCTTTGAAACTACTTGGCAGATTTTCATGAAACTTTACAGGAATGTTGTTCTTAATGTTTAATTGATCCTAGCAAAATTTCAGATCGGCCAGAAATTCAAGATGGCCGCCACAGCTAAAATTAGATTTTTTTAAAAAGAAGTTTGTAGCGACTACGTCTTGAAAACTATAAGTGATATTGATATGGGACTTTTAAAATGATCAGCATGACATGATGGTTATCAGAGTCAAATATTATTTTGATTCGACGTTAAACATGGCTGTCAGCGGCCATCTTTGTTTACATAGAGTTATATAATGAAAACTTGTAGCGACTATTCCTGTGAAACTACTTGACGGATTTTCATGAAACTTCACAGGAATGTTGCTCTTGATGTCTAATTGATCCTAGCAAAATTTCAGGTCGGCCGGAAATTCAAGATGGCCGCCACGGCTAAAATTAATTTTTCAAAAAAAAGTCTGTAGCGACTACTTCCTGAAATCAAAATCAATCAGTAGAGCTTCAAGGTCATTGACCTCTTGTACGGCCACACTTACAGGTCACTTCGGGGACATTTGTCACTTACTGTGACATTTCTTGTTTTACATATTACTGGGTTGTTTTTGTCAATTCTTACACATATATGTTGGCCCCTTACCCCACACCCACCTCCGCCTCTCACCCCACTCACCCCCACCACTTGAAACTCAATTTTTATGCCCCCAAAGGGTGGCATATAGTAATTGCACTGTCTGTCTGTTCGCGTGTACACTCGTGTCTGCTTCATAACTCTGACAATAATGGACGGATTTTCAAATAACTTTGCACAATTGCTCACCACAACACGAAACCAGGTCCGTGGCTCCAAAGTCAAGGTCACACTTAGAGGTCAAAGGTCAAAATCCGTTCGTCTGTACACTCGTGTCCGTTTCATAACTCTGACAATAATGGATGGATTTTCAAATAACTTCGCACAATTGCTCCCCACAACGAGACGTCTTTATTTTATTTTATTTTTTATTTATTTATTTATTTTTTTTTTTATTTTTTTTTTATTGTTTGTTTGATTGATTGATTTATTTTTCAAATATATCTGTTGGTTTCATATTGCTCCAAGGTCAAGGTCACACTTACAGGTCACTTCGGTGGCATTTTTTTTTTTTTTACATATTTCCAGACCTGTTTACTGCTACGTTTTGGCCGTAGTTTCTACGTTTTGACATGAAAAACTATGCACTACGAATTAAGAACGAAATTGCTACGGATCGGTATAAATTGGGGTCTTTCCGCTGTTTTTGCACCATTCCAGTATTAAAATACCTCGCCGCTCAATATAAACGCATCTATGTTATTTGAGCGCTCATTAATATTATAAATACTTTCAAGCGTATTTCCTCGTGTTAATCTGGGCAATCGGAACACTCTATCATTATCGTTAAAATGTGATAATGTCGGCAAAACGGAAAGCCGGAGATGAAGGTTTTTCGGACAATAAAAAGAGGAAAAACAGCCAAAAATATAAAGAATCATATCGACAGTTGTGGCACTGCCTGGAGTCGTCGAAGAAAGGAGTAAACTTTGTTCACTGTTCTGTATGCATGTGTGATTTTACATGTATTCATCCAATCTATAATGGGAAGTATATTGCTACATGTTTGTCTGGTCATGTGCTATGATTTGGTAAAGTTGATTGAATTTGTAAAAGTTATGATTTGGTAAATTTGAAAGAATTAGTAAAAGTTTTTCTTGAACTGTTTTTGTTTGATTAATATATATGAATAAACCTGTGCTTGATAAATACACCATTTTACACTTTTTGCAAACAGAGTAGATACAGATCAGACAGCTCCTGTAGGAGCTGTTTGATCAGGGTTTGCTCTGTTTGATTTGTAATACAGAATGCAACAGATTTGATTCTACACTTGACTGTTATGGCAAAAAATTCCCTTGTTTCTTATGCCATTATAAAAAGTTCAGTTAATATTCATAAAGTCATAAATTTTTAAATGAATATTCATCAAGCAAAGGATTAAATTTTCAAGTTATATCACTTGAGTATTTGCTTATCACATAATAATTACATATCAGTGTAATCCCACTGGACCCAGATCAGATAGTTCCCATATTAGGAACTGAACTGATCAGGGTCAGCACTGTTTGCTGTGGATCATTCATTTTTCTGCAATTTCTTTGTATTCTTCTTTTGAATATTAATTATACTTGAGAGGAAGGATACATGTATATACAAATCAGCAGAATAAGAGCTAATTAATAAGTCTACATGTATTTTAATGAGGCTAACTATCCAAAACGCGAAAACTACTGACAGTCCCTTTGATAACTACTGATAAAGCATACAAGGGGTAAACAGGTATTTCTGTGTTGTTTTATCAATTCTTACACATTCTTATATGTTGCTCCCCCCCCCATCCCCCCCCCCCCCCACCCACCACCACCTCTCACCACCCCTCCCACCACCCACCCCATTTGAAACTCTATTTTTTTTTTAAACATATTTCTGTGTTGCTTTTATCAATTCTTACACATGTTGCCCCCTCTCCCCCTGCCTCCCCTCACCCCACTGCCTCTCCTCCCCCCCCCCCCACCCCCCACCACCACACACTCGAAAATAGATTTTTTTTGATTTTTTTACATATTTCTGTGTTGTTTTGGTCAATTCTTACACATAGCTTCTTACGCATATATGTTGCTCCCTCCACCCCCACCCCCTGCCTCTCCACCCCCCACCCCCCACCCCCCCCCCCCCACCCCAGCACACACACACACTCTAATTTTTTTTTATTTTTTTTTACATATTTCTGTGTTGTTTTGGTAAATTCTTACACATAGCTTCTTACACATATATGTTGCTCCCTCCCACCCCCACCCCCTGTCTCTCCTCCCACCCCCACACACACACTCGAAACTTTTTATATTTTTACATATTTCTGTGTTGTTTTAGTCAATTCTTACACATAGCTATGTTGCACCTGTCCCCACCCCACACCCTCCCCCCACCCCCCCACAATCGAAACTGGAATATTTTTATTTAATGTTTATTGTTTTTAGCTCACCTGAGCCGAAGGCTTCTCCTCAGAAACCGCTTGGCCAATTTTGACCAAACTTCACGTGGATGATCCTTAGGTGAATGCATTTTAGATTTGATAAAATTAGGTCAGCGCGGGATCCAAGATGGCCACCATTACCATATATGGTCGAAACCTTAAAAAATCTTCTTCTCAAGAACAGCTGGACAGATTTCAACAGTTTTTCTTTTAAAATGATCGCCAACGCCTAGACTATCAAGTTTGTTCAAATGAAGTCCCTGGGGTCGAAAATAACCATGCCCCGGGGGTCCAAAGTTTGTATATTGAAATTTTGCATGTTTTTCATATAGACATATAGGAAAAAACTTTAAAGAACACAAGGCACAGAGGTCTCATGTATTACATGTAGCATCAGCTTATGGTCCTCTACTAAGTTTGTTCAAATGGTGACCCTGGGGTCATATTTGTCCCCGCCCCGGGGGTCACAGTTTTACATAGACTTATATATATATATTTTTTTTTAAAAATCTTCTTCTCGGAAACTACAAGAGCCAGAGGTTTTATATTTTGCATTTACTATAAGCTTATGGTCCTTTACCAATTTTGTTCAAATGGTGAACCTCGGGTCACATTTGGCCCCGCCCCAAGGGTCACATGTTTTACATAGACATGTATAGGGGAAAACTTAAAAAATCTTCTTCTCTAAAACTGCTAGAGCCAGAGGTTTAATATTTTGCATTTGCTATAAGCTTGTGGTCCTCTACCAAGTTTGTTCAAACGGTGACCCAGGGGTCACATTTGGCCCCGCCCCGGGGGTCACAGTTTTACATAGGCTTTTATAGGGAAAAACTGAAACAAATCTTCTTCTCTGGAACCACATGGCACGGAGCTCTCATGTATTACATGTAGCATCAGCTTATGGTCCTCTACTTAGTTTGTTCAAATGGTGACCCTGGGGTCAAATTTGTCACCGTCCCGTGTGTCACAGTTTTATATAGACATATATATAGGAAAAAAAAAATCTTCTCTGAAACTGCAAGAGCCAGAGGTTTAATATTTTGCATTTAGTATAAGCTTATGGTCCTCTACCAAGTTTGTTCAAATGGTGACCCTGGGGTAAAATTTGACCCCATTCCGAGGGTCACAGTTTTACATAGACGTATATAGGAAACACATTAAAGTCTTCTTCTCTGGAACTACAAGAGCCAGAGGTTTAATATTTTGCATTTACTATACTCTTATGGTCCTTTACCAAGTTTGCTCAAATGGTGACCCTGGATTCACATTTGACCCCGCCCTAGGTGTCACGTTTTACATAGACTTGTATAGGGAAAAACTTAAAAAATCTTCTCTAAAACCACAAGGCACACAGCTCTCGTATATTTTTTTTGGATTTGATCTTTACCCAACTTTGTCAGGGTTTTAAACTGTCTATATCAATGTTGTTATACACAACAGAGCCCACATTTCTTGAACAATCTTAACCAAACTTGCACAGATTGTATATGACCATAAGATTTCGAAGAAGTTCGATAATGTGCCAGTACTCAGGTGAGCGCTTTAGGGCCATCTTGGCCCTCTTGTTTACATATATCTGTGTTGTTTTGGTAAATTCTTACACATAGCTTCTTACACATATATGTTGCCCCCTCCACCCCACTCCCTACCTCTCCACCACACACCCCCACCCCACCCCCCACCCCAATCGAAACTCGATTTTTTTTTGATTTTTTTTTCTTCATATTTCTGTGTTATTTTTGTCAATTCTTACACATAGCTATCTTGCCCCTCACCCCTTCCCCCCACTCCCACCCCACTCAAAATATTTTTATTTTTATTTTGTTTTACCATATTTCTGTGTTGTTTTGGTCAATTCTTACATAGCTTCTTACACATATATGTTGCCCTCCCCACACCCCACCTCTTCCCCATCCCCACTCAAAACTCGATTTTTAATTATTATTATTTTATTTTTTTTAGTTTCAATCACCAAATTAATGGTGATCCATTTATTCACCCCGTCATAGGTTTGTGAGGGTCGGGGTGGGCCACTCCTCAGCAAACCGTACAGTTATATGATAAAATATGCGTCAAATATGTATTTAAATATAATACAACAAATATTTACAGAAGCTAGACTAAAGCATATCTTAATATAGACATAAACAAATGGGGAGTTTTTTTTCTTTCTTTACGATTTCAGAATGAGTGCAAATATGAATATTGGCTAAATTTGTTAAAGGGAGGCATTGCAATATGTATATATTTCAAAATAACTTCAGTGGATAATATGTCATGATTGGCATGTATCCCTTTAAAACTCGGAAGACATTTTAATTTCACAATCTTCAAATGATAAACTTTACTTATTTATTATTTTTTGTATTTATTCTAAAATTGCAAACAAACCTTTTCTTTTCAAAAAAAACCCAGTGGATGATTTACATATATTTATATTGAAAGAAAGTTATGTTACATAGACACTCACAAATATTAGAACAATGAGACATACATGTGACTTTATACCAGACCTATGCAATATCTCCACTGAGTTTTCCTATTATATTCTGGGGAAAAAAGTTGTGGTATATAAAAAAAAAGGACAAGATGTTTCTATGGAGATGTGACTCTTCATTACTCAATGGGAACAGTGGGAAATAGCGTTTATTTTTAGCTCGACTGATCAGAGATCAGCAGAGCTTATGCCATGGTCCGTCGTCCGTCCGTCCGTCTGTCTGTCCGTAAACTTTTTTTTGTAGCGACTACTCCTCTGAAACTACTGAATGGATTTTTATGAAACTTCACAGGAATGTTGCTCTTGATGTCTAATTGATCCTAGATTTTTTTTAGGTCGGCCGGAAATTCAAGATGGCCGCCATGGCTAAAAACAGATTTTTAGCTCTACTGATCTACGATGTCCGTCGTCCGTCCGTCTGTCTGTCCGTAAATTTTGTTTTGTAGCGACTACTTCTCTGAAACTACTGAATGGATTTTCATGAAACTTTACAGAAATGTTGCCCATGAAGTCTAGTTGATCCTAGCTAAAATTCATGTAGATGTAAAATCCAAGATGGCCGCCAAATCTAAAAATAGGTTTTTAAAAAACAAGTTTGTAGCGACTACTTCTTGAAAACTGTATGTGATATTGATATGGGACTTTTTCTAAAATGATCAGCATGACATGATGTAGGTCCTTGTCGAAAATCGTTTTGATTCAACGTTAAACATGGCTGCCAGTGGCCATCTTTGTTTACATAGAGTTATAAAATGAAAACTTGTAGCGACTATTCCTCTGAAACGACTTGAAGGATTTTCATGAAACCACACGAATGTTGCTCTTGATGTTTAATTGATCCTAACAAAATTTCAGGTCGGCCTGAAATTCAAGATGGCCGCCATGGTTAAAAATAGATTTTCAAAATACAAGT
>JAWPHD010015849.1:0-53007 GCA_037043455.1 Cyrtodaria siliqua
CGGATTTTTTCACGATATCATTAACAATTTTACTTCTAAAATTTGACTATTTCGTGGTGGTGGGAAAAACAAATCAAAGTTGAGTTATTTGCTAGCAGTTTTTTTTTTCTTTGACAAATTGCCATTTCAGTGCAAAGTACACAGTTGGACAATCCCATCATTCTTTGGGATCATGCCTCGTGTATGTATTTCAACAAGCCAACTATGTCGAAAATCTTGAGATTTTGTTAGACGGAAGCCAGTGGGACACAAAACAGTGCCACTGTGGCTATACAAACAATATGGCTGTTAGCACAATACATGTGAAGGTAAACACGAGAGTTTCGTGTAAATGAAGTGTAGATAGAACATTCATCTAAAAATGTTGATGTCATACTGATTGTGAATGCCAATGCATTTTGCTGGGAATCTACTGTGATCTAGGTAGCGGCCATGTTAAAACGACGTAATTAATATGGATTTCTTAATACCGGTACAGAACAGTTCAACAATCAAACAACCTATTTAAATTGTTAAGATGGAGTGTATATGCTTCGATACGCATTGAAATAAATAGTGTGTGTTTTCTTTTATATTCGCTGACATTTATAATACGCATAGAAATATTCTGCATTTTATGGATTCATTCATTTGTGTAAAATTACGCAGATACGCAGTTTATCTAGAGCTCTGTAAATATACAGTAACAAAAATAAAGATTTTTAGAATAAAGATATTTATATGTAAGAAATAAAGATGTTTAGAATAAACATGTTAAGATGTTTAGAATAATGATGTTTATAAAAAGACATTTATACAAGCAATTAAGATGTTGAAATAAAGTGTATACAAGAATAAAAACATTTAGAATGACGATTTTAAGGGGGAATTGACCTATTCGAAAATTTAAGGGCCTATGAACTATATATATATTTGTAAATTTGAAGATATGTGTAGTCATGTTAACAAGTTTTTTAATAATAACGTCTCAAATATGGCTATGTTTGACGTTTTCATCGAGAAACTTATTATTACGATATGTGTACAATAATGCGAAGATGACAGTAGGAACACCCTTTGCTAATTAAATCAAACTTGGGTTTGCATCAATAAAACGAGTATACTGAAAAAAAATATTCTGATGACCAGCAACTTTTATTTTATATTTCGATAGGAAATTAAATTCTTAATCATACTAAAATGTTGCAGATTTTTATGAAGCCATTTAAAAGATAAATGCCTTTAACGTCGTTTTTCTCTTAAAACTCCATGGTAAAAAAGCGGTGAAAGAATAGGAAATTCTATAAAAAATAGTTTACAGCTCAAGTTAAATGATATAATTTATATATCAGATAAAAGGTCTTGTCAGGACGAACAGTGTGATATAAACAATAATTGCACGTGACGAAACTAACACTCTGTGACTAAACTATCAGTGACTAAACTAACACTCTGTGACTAAACTAACAGTGTCTAAACTAACACTCTGTGATGCTACGAATGTTGACAAATGAGTGCAACGAGACTTTTATGAAAAACGTCAAACATAGCCATAAACAAAATTCATATTCAAATCGCAAATGTCTTCAAATTTACAAATATACATAGTCATTTTTGTACAGTACCTTTAAAGGGAATGTAGCGCCACAGCCAAACAAGCTTTATTATTGAGAGTTCTGAAAAACTTGGAAAAAGGTGAAAGAATTATCAAAATCGGGTGATAAACAAAAAAGATATGACCATTTAAAGGTTGTTCTAAAACGAATATGGGAGCCGCCATTTTTAGAACTATGATGTCATAGTTCCAAATCACCATATAAGGAAAAATGATCAAAATCATTTAAAGCAAAGGAAGTCGCTGCAAATGAATGCAAAATCCTTTACTGGTCATATAAAGCATTATTGCCATTAAGTATACATATTTTTCATACAGTAGCTGTCATTTTTTCCTGTTAATCAGTAATTTTCATATATATATAAATATTCCATATATGGTCATTAGAACTGTGATGTCATAGCTCTCAAAATGGCGGCTTCCATATCCGTTCCAACAGAACCTTCAAATAATCATAACTTCTTTGTTTATCATCCGATTTTGGAAATTCTTTCACCTTTATTCATTTTTTTCAGAAATCTCTATAATAAAGATAGTTTGGCTGTGGCGCTACATTCCCTTTAAATCTTTGAATAGGTCAATTCCCACTTAAGATGTTTAGAATAGAGATGTTTACTGAGGAAGGAAGATGTTTAGAACAATTAAAGATGATTATACAAGAATAAATCTATGATCAAGATGTAATTTTGACATATATGAAATTCTGTTGAATTGCTATGACACACTGTACTGACATTGTAAAAATGTAAACAAAATGTTTATATAAAATGGTTTCAATTGTAATACATTTTAAAAATCCAATGGTACCCCATTGGTACACAGTGAATACTTGCTCCCATTATATATAAATCCTTTAGAAGTCTGAGCTAAAGGGGAACACTTAACCCAACACCACAGATGATGCACAGTTGGTGACAATAGCTTCTAGCTCTTTCCCTTTCAAAAAACAGATCAGCTAGATGTGTTTAGGGCTATTCCATTAAAACATACATGGGATCCCAGAAAGGCACTTCTACACCCACCCATAGATGTAAAGTTGAGTTTAAAGAACCAAATTTTAGAAAATAGGGTTCACCCACAGATGTTTATTAAATTGCCTTCCTGGTGTCACCTATATATTTTAACGGAAAAGCCCTATTGTTCGGGCGCTTATGTTTTAGCCAAAGGTTTTTCAGTATTTACAATGTTCTTTATTAATACGTAAATAAATTATATATAATTAGAACCAACGTTTTTAGTGGTAAATAAAAATACCTTAGTTTTGAAAATCGGTTGACAATAATATATTTTATAGCCAAAATGCTATATGGTGGGGCTTTCTCCGTGTAAATTCCTTGTTTCTGGGACAGCTGCAAATTAAGAAATCTCAAATAACTCCTGTTAGCCTTAATATTTTGCTATAAAACTTTTCGACTATCTTAATTTATATTTATCCAACACATGTAAATCCTTTTCAGATGATTTGTTTGTTTGTATGGTGTTTTACGTCATTTTCAACCCATGTAAGGTTTTATACGACGGTCGATTTTATTGTGGTGGAGGCAGACCACCCACCTTTCCTGGGTAGAACCAGTACTGTACACCTCCCACCATCCGTAACAATCGACACTTCCTCACTGACAAGTCGAACATTCTAAACATTGAAAATGACAAAAACAACTTTTGCATGCGATTCTATTTCTCAAGTGAAAAACCGATTTTGAACAGTAAGACATTTGTATTTACGTCAAAAATTTCTGTTTTCACTGATATAATGATATACATCTGATAGGTACTAGTTGAATTACGTCTTAAAAGTAAAAAAGACTTTTGCTGAAACAAGTGCCCCTAACAATAATTATGATTTGTGGTGTAACCCCCAAAATACAATTGTGGTCTAAGTTTGGCACTCATAGTCTCTGTAAAGGCACAACCCCTTATTACTGAATATTCAAGGAGTCACTTGTGTTTGGAAAGGTGGTAATGCAAAAATATTTTAATGCAGATTCATGGAACATGCACCAATATATAATTGCAGTTTGGCTATCAAATCCCATTAGAAAGCAGGAAAGTATTACTTAACCGAAAGTGTGACTTTAGACTGCTAAATAAGACGACGGACACATCAACCTTAGGTGCCGAACTACGTCGGAACAGACGCACACTAATGGTAATAAGAATTAAAGCTAAAAAAAACGTACCCTAAAATATATTTTGAAGAGCTGATTCTTAGGCATTAAGATCTTTAGAAAACTTCTGTTTTGTTCGCGGTTGCAGTATATACCCCCTTAGTTAGCACTTAGACAACTTGATTTTTTGTAATACACATCTCGCCCAGCTATCTGAGTCGAAAGAGTTGCATGTGCAAATAATATTCACATCTGATTACAGGTTAAATAAAGATTGATGTGCCACTAGTTAACATAAATAATAAAGTTGATCCGATATGGTAAGATACAAATATGTTATAATACACCATGGTGATGAACTGGCTGTTCTTGTTTATCAACCTGCTTGTGTTCAGGTTGAATCAGTTTTTCACAGTTCACAAAATAGACATTGGCAGTACCTGGAAATATTTATCTTCCTTCCTAAGTGGTTAACCTCCATTCTCAATCAACTTGACTATCTTCAAAGATATGCCTATGTATGCCATTCTCATCAAATAAGAAAAACGTCCCCGGTTGTGTGTGTACTAATATTTATGCCGGATCTATTTCCAAGATCACCAGGTCCAACACACTAATTACCAAGATCACCAGGTCCAACACACTAATTACCAAGATCACCAGGTCCAACACACTAATTACCAAGATCACCAGGTCCAACACACTAATTAATTTTATGGCAGGGTTTCCACTGATGCAAAACTGCCAACTTCTTACAGGCAAAATAAGGAGATTAGTTTAAACAAGAGGTCAATGACCTTGAAGCTCTATTGATAGGTTTTGATAGCTAGATCAGCATACCTTGAAGTTTCATGAAATCTGTCAAGTAGTTTCAGAGGAGTAGTCGCTGCAAGTTTTTACTATATAACTCTATGTAAACAAAGATGGCACAGCCATGTTTAACGTTGAATCAAAACGATTTTCGACAAGGACCAACATCATGTCATGCTGATCATTTTAGAAAAATGTCCCATATAATCTTTGATCTTTGATCAGTAGAGCTAAAAACTAAACTTTTATGAATTGATTCTCGTATGAAATTAAGAAATAAATTATTTCCAGCGGGTTTATATTGTCCCAGATCAAAGTTACAGCATTTTTAACTAAATCAAGGGCCATAACTCCACCACAAAAAATCGACCGTCATATATAACCCTGCATGTGTTGAAAATGATGTAAAACACCATACAAACAAACAAACTTGTCCAAGCTTTCATTGTAACAACCTGGTAACGTTTGGCAAAGATCGGATGAAATATGAAAGCCCGATCATTTTAACGAGGCAAAACACAGCATTTTTAACGAAGAAAAGGGCCATTACTCTGGTATTACTCGTCCGATCTGGCTGGTTTTCGAACTTGTCCAAGCTTTCATTGATATTAACAATCTTTGCAAGTTTGGTAAAGATCAAATAATAAATGAAGGTGCTAGAGTGGTCACAAGGCAGAAAATGGCATTTTTCATCAAAATAGCCATAACTCTGGTGTTAATGATCCAATCTGGCTGGTTTTCGAACTTGTCCGAGCTGTAATTGATATTAACAATCTTTGCAAGATTGGTAAACATCAAATAATAAATGAAGGCGTTAGGGTGGTCACAAGTCAGAAAACAGCATTTTTCAGTAAAACAAGGGCCATATAACTCTGGCTGGTTTTCGAACTTATCCGAGCTTTCATTGATATCAACGATCTGTGCAAGTTTGGTAAAGATCAAATAATAAATGAAAGAGCTAGGGTGTTCACAAGGCAGAGTATGGCATTTTCATTGATATAAAGACCCTGATAAAGATCCGATTAATAATGAAGGCCCTATCGTGTTCACAAGGCAAAGGTTAACGGACGACAACATGTTTTCGTTCAGGGTCACTCATGCCCGATCGAATTTCTAACAATTGTCCACAGTATCAACACACTTGGGGTTGGGATTCCATAACTTCTAAAATATAACAGAAATACAGTTGAGACTCGTTATTTCGATATTCACATGGCCCACACCATTATATCGATATATCCGGAGCTCGCGTTAACATCAGACCTTCTGACATAATTGTATGACAACTTGAAACTGGTTTTGTTTACCTGCAATTGTTTTTTAATTTAGTTAGTTAGTGCCATTTACATATTCCACGATATTTGTGCCTTTGTTTTACATTTCTATGCGCTTGATGGCAAGAACTTCAATCTTACATTATCCCATGACTCAATTTCAAAAGGACATATGGAGGAAATTGAGCTTATTTTCATGGATATTGTCACAATAAAATCTGTCGATCCCGGACAAACTCTAAAGCATTCCTTGATTCTGCCGGTTTTACAGGGAGTGTGAGGTATCAACATACGCCGAATTTATTGCGAGTATGATAGGAGGTATCTCATAAAAATGTAAAATGAAAAAATCCCACACCTCGAAAATGTATGCCGACTCTAGCTATAAATCCGTCATTTCCCGTGGTTTATGTCATATCAAAGTCACGTGATTCCCAACCCTGATTCCTGCGATGTGGGAATGTTATTTTGAAATGGAATTTTGTGGAAATCCTTTTTCCAGGTTAAGTCAAAATTTAAGCTCACTGTAACCTTCACCTATTGACCCCAATAAAGCTTCATGAATATTGTTCCAGGAAAAAATGAGCTAACAAATATTGGTTGTAAATTTTAACTAACATGGGTGCCAACAGAACAGCATAAGGTTTCCAATTTTACAAGACATTATGCGGTCAAATTATGCGGTCAAAATGTGTCATAATCATTCCTGGGTGAGAAATTACCAGATTAAACATCTTTTTGTTTTTTTACAGTTTTATTGCACAAGGTCCTGTTTGTAAAATATGATGCAATTTTAATCCCAAAACATGGTGGAAACAGACGGTTTGTTAACTGACCACTAGTTTCAAATGCTATAATGGTTTGTTGAAACAGACATAATTCACAATTGACAAGGTGTGTAACCCTTCATTTTCTTGGTGGTCATTTATAACATGTTGATAATGGATGTTTCCCACCGGACACCAAAATGATTCACAATAAAACTGATTATTGTCCTTCATTTCCCGTGCAAGCAATGTTTCTATGGGTTATAAGACAGTTGTGCCAATTCTAATTTAACTCCTAGCTTGATCACTCAGTATAACTGTCAATTGTTGGCTATGTGTTTCCTGATGTTGGCGTGTTGGAACTGATTATTCACATGTTTACGGTACAACTGCCAACCATGATCTCTGCTGTCACTAGAAAGTTGTAGTGTGCGATTATTTATAACCATCAGTTTCTGATGTTGGTAAGCTTTGTCGATCCCCGTCATTCACTAACCGTGCCACCATTGCGCCTATATGACAGTAGAAAGTTGCGGAAATGGGTTCTGTTTACTGACCACCAGCTTCTGATGCTGGTACGATATGTAGCCCTTGATTTTGTTCTGAAATACATTTTGCATAAATGTTCAATCAAAAAGTTGGATCGGGGCTTATACATGGTGACAGCTTTTACTCTGGCAACTGTGATGAAATATAATGTTGCGAGTTTTAATAATTATACTAGGAAATGATTGCTTTTCATAAATCACCCTTTTGTATAAAATGTACAAGACTTGCTTTTTTTTGTGTTTTCTAAAGATCGTCAAGTACTGCTGATATTTTAAAACACTTACTAACCATGTACTCTTTATTGATTAAGTTGCGATTTGTTCAGAATAAAAACTAACCTCACATAGGATAGACAGACAATTGATCTAAAGAAATGATACTACTCTTAATATTGAGTAGATTGTTTCTAGTTTTTACATGCCAAGGTGAACAATAAGCACTTCCAGAAGGAAGTTCATTATTATAACATTTCATTATTGCAATATGAAATAACGCTGACGTTGTCAATTAAGAAATGTTGATGAACGCCACCAACATTTCTTAATTGACAATGTCGTTGAAGTCTTTTTTTTTTAAACACACACAACCTGTTTGTTTTTAAAGTGAAGAAAATAGATTTTTTAACCTTTAGTTTTATAACAACATAATTAACTTGAGAACCGCTTGGTGTTCAAATGTGAAAACTCCAACACATCGGATCATTTGTGAATTATTTCATTATAAACTCAACAAGAAGCATCAACAGTGATGCCAACGCCAATTTGCTAACTTTTACCGCACAAATTTAATATGAAATGAAAAAGGGGGATAATTTGATAAAAGGGATGACATTGTCATGGAGCTTGCAACACAGATGATGAAAGGTATACCATGTTTATTTTCTGTCAATAGGTTTTTGAAATATGAACACAAATCTAAGTGGAAAAGAGGGATAATGCCAGAAAATGCAGGACAGAGTTAAAGTCTCTTATGGTGCTTGTCACATATGGTTGTGTAATGATGATGAACATGTGTTCTGACAATTGTTTTTTGGAATATGAATACATTCAACATTTCACCTGAAAATCTTAAGTCAAAAAGGGGGATATTTTAGGTAAAATACGTGACAGAGTTATGGTGCTTGTCATATAATGTGTAATGATAATGCACATGTGTGCTAAGTTTCAAAGCTTTCGGACAGTTCATTTTTTGAGAAATGAGGAATACAAAAACTTGTACCAAAAACTTTTATCAAAACACTTAGATAGATGGACAGAAAGACGTACAGACAGATGAAAATCACCAAATCATCAGCCTGGATTTGCTATGCAATCCAGCTAAAACTGGTTCAAGAAAAAGCATGTTTGCAAGTTTAATAATAGATGCTTACATCACATATGAGGTTGGCTATGATGCAGGCTGTCTCGTCATTGTCTATATCCTCTACATCCATCCAGCGCAAGGCATTGGTGAAGGCCTGGATGGGAATCTGGTGGGTCTTCCGTATCAAGTGTCTGAAATATAGGCCTAAATATCACCTATCAGGTATAAAGTGTACGAAACTATCAAATGTTGAAATATAAGCCTAAATGTCACCTATCTAGTAAGTGTACAAACTAGACATTAACAAAGGTACTTCAAAAAGACAACTAGGATTATTGCTCCTGCACCTGTATGTTAAATGTTCTGTATGTGTACCACTATGTGACATGATAGAACAAAGCAAGGTCTGCATTTAGAACAATCCAGGCATGCACTTGTATGCATAAATGTTCTGTTATGTGTATGTGACGTGATAGAGCAAAGTCAGCATTTAGAACAATACGCTCGTGCACTTGTATGCATAATACCACTACCTTACGTGATAGAACATTCAACTTTTACAACAATACATATATCTAGGTCGAGCTGTAATGGTAAATTGTCTCTCACGAGGTAAAACATGGCATATTGTGATGTGATTTCGGAAAAGTTCATAACTGCCAAACTATTTTTTCTCTGTTTTATAAAATAAGCCATACTGGAAACCAGGGAGAATGATAAGCTCAACAATAAAAGAAAACAAATCAAGACCTCTGACACTCTGGCCTCAAATTTATCACAGACCTCTCAGGGCCCTCACGCTACTTTGGGGGAAGGGGCCCGCAGCCCTCAGAAGGGGGAATTTTTGTAACTGGGGGGAATTTTTACAACAAATAAAAAACTCTGTTTGATTAACATGTTTCACTTTATTAACATACATTCGTCAACCATCTGGTTCTTTTTCTGATAAAAAAACTCCACTTAATAACCATCAATGGCATGTTTTCATCGGAGATCCACATTAAAAGTCAACCCTTCTCTTCTTTTTATCACGAAAAAAACCTATTGCCCTGTCCAGTTGGGCATCTGGTTGAGTCAGTGCCCGATAATAGTTAAAACGTCCTGTGCACGATAAACAGTCTAAAACCAGTCTAATAATAATCAAAACGTCTTTTTCAAACCGGTAAACACGACATCGTGAGCATATTGTCTTGAAAATCGTTTTTTTTTTTTTACGAATTTCTGAGGGGGAAAAATATCAATTTTTGGGGGAAAAAAAGATACTTTTCAGGTGGGGGACTGCCGCCGAATAACGGCAGCAGAAATGACCAAATGAGGGCCCTGCCTCTCAACAACTCTCAATGTTCTGAATATAAACCTACAAGAACTGAAGTATAATATACACTTATTGAGTATTCTTACACTTTCTTAAACAGGTTCCTGTAGGCAATGATCTTCATTTTCTCCAGGATAAGGTATATACCACACTTAATGAAGTAATGCTCGTGTTTCGACATCACTTCATTCAGGGCTTTGATGTTCCCAGAACTGAAACAGATGACGAAGTTAATACAGAAATGTCAGGTAATGCTCGTGTTTAATACATAAATACCATGAAAAACGTCAAGACAAAACTAAGGTTTTTAAGGACTAATAAATCTTACCTCTATTACTCATATTACAACTTTCTACACTGCCATGTAACTAGCCAGGAGTTTTTTAAGAAATAATAAAGATTTTCGAAGATTGACAAATCATATGTTACAAAATTATGTTAAAACGTTCTGCAACGTTAAAACCAAAACTAAGAAAATGGTTAGGATTTTTTTTTTTAAATTAAGCCTAGATTTTCAAGGAATAACATACTTATTACAACACATATATATAACAGTTTTAACAAGATGACATGTTACCGTTCCTATTCAACAGACAAAGCAATGTATTTAAGGGAACAATGGAGATTAATCTACACCATTTCTGTTACAAGCCAAGCGCTTATACTTGACAAGGGGCACCACCAAGTGGATAGAATATTTAAGAAGGTTAACTGGAGCATCCCCTTTAGGAGACTGGCAGTTCTTACAAGCCCGTAGAATGATTATGTAAGAATTACAACCTACCAGACGGCCTGTGAGACTTCAGAATGATTATGTAAGAATTACAACCTACCAGATGGCTTCTGAGACTTCAGTATGATTATGTAAGAATTACAACCTACCAGATGGCTTGTGAGACTTCAGAATGATTATGTAAGAATTACAACCTACCAGACAGCCTGTGAGACTTCAGCAAATGCCAACAGGTCATACTTCCTTAGCAGATCTTGTTTTGGCATCTGACCCTGGAGCACCAATAATGGAGATATATATCACATTCTAGATAATTCATTGAGAGGGCTTATAATATTGAATGTTGAAGAAGTTAAACGTCTTTTAAATCTAAACAGTAGCTAAAAATTGTATATTGTAAAAATATTATTCAGTATGATGTATATAGTCAAATAACCAAACGCTTTATATTTTACTGAGAAAGCCTAGTATATGTTTCGCTCCAAAAAGCATTGAACATTTTGGCCCCAGTTAATATGAGATTGATGATTAAAAAATGTATTATTTTCACAAAACACAGTCTTACATTTTAATTTAAAAACTAATATTTATAACTAGACCAGGCCTAGACCTCATCAAACTTTTAAGCACAAGAATCGGATTTTAAAGGTAATTTAACAGAAAATGTCTGAAATTCACAATTCTTACCCATACTTTTGTGTTGATGGGTTTGCAAAAAAAAATTAGATTTTTAGTCTGAGTCTGATTCTTGTGCTCCAAAATTTCATGAATTTAGGCTCTGCACTTTGCAATTAAGTTGGCTTTAGATATTACTGAATGCATTCGAGTGGAACTTGAGCTATCATATGGAAACGTTTTTTTCTAAATATCTAGTCTGTCTGTCCATGGCCAAAATGAATATGTTTTTATCAGCAATTAAGACGAACAATGCTGAGAGGAACAACAGCTGAAAAATGGTATGGAAAAGCTTTTTTTTTCAATACCGGCGCCAAACGGTAAATCATATCGTTAAAATAATTAGGGGCTTGGGAGCAAAAAATTAAGCACCTTTAACTTGTCATACATAATAAATTGACATTTGTATCTCTGCTTACCAGTAACATTTTGACCGGGACAAGAAACTGTAAGATGAGACGTTTGTTCTTCCTGCTGTCTTTATGGCAACGCTCAAACGCAAATGTTAGATACTCCTCCGCTGAAATATAAGACTGGATGGGTTATATTACCGGGTACTTCAGGTCAAATATAAGATTGGATGGGTTATATTACTTCAGGTCAAATATAAGGCTGGATGGGTAATATTACTTAAGGTAAAATATACGACTGGATGGGTTATATTTGTTTAGCTAAAATATAAGATTACATGCCTCAGATGAAATATTAGATTGGATGTGTTGATCTGCTTGTATAAAACATAAGATCGGAGGGGTACGAAATACAAGCATGCTGTAGGATTGTTAATTTCTCTTGAAACAGAAAGCTCAAATAACAGAAATGAAGTCACAGCAACTGATTACATACACATAAAACAATTGGTTGAATTAAACTTCTTTAACATGTTCTGCTCTAGTACTCTAGTATTGTTATCCAAGATATTCAAGGTAATTGCATCCAAATTGGGCTTAATTAAAATTTATAAATTATAAGTTGTTTGAATACTAAATTTCTCCAATATGCATCAAGTTTAAAACAGTTAAAAACTACCTTTTTTGAAATCTCCATCAAACATGGCCTTCTGTCCGACGTAATATCTGCAAAAAAATATAACTTGTATTGCTCTTTTGTCTTGACAAGTATGATCTATAATAATTATGATTTTAGGAGCAAAAAATCATCAATATTATCTCTATTGTGAAATTTGTTTAGTAAAGTTCAATTTTTAACACTGTTAGCCTTTAGCCTGTTTTGAATCAATATAACTCATTTAAAAACCTGTATATACATCCCTTATTCTGTAAGTAACAGGTATGACAAATTAAAGCACATTTCTCCAACTGGTTCATGCCATTTTTTTCAAATTTAACTATGGATAATGATAGTGATTTAGGATGACCAAATTGCGGACAAATTCCGTTTTGTAGAGGGTCTGTGTCACGGTTCATATATATCTACCAGGCAGATTGAAGCAGCAGTGTCTGACCAATTATCTCAGTTATAACAGTATCAGAATGGTAGGCCTGGTTCGAGCCTTAGTCCGTATGCACATTGTTTTCACTCTGTGGCATCTGGCAATAACAGCGGACCGTGACTATATAAACTTTGGGTCAGGTAGGATGATATAGTAGGTGTGTCTCAAGGGTTAGCTCGGTCGGGAGAGCATCAGAGCAGTAGTCCGAGGGTCTGGGATCAAGCACCGGTCAAGATATGCATGTGACACAAAATACAAGTGTTACCTGAATGTGATGAGATGTGATAAACTAAACTTGTCCTTCATGGGGAGACTGTCCACTGCACGCATCAGAGGTTTACACAGATGGAGCTTGTTGGTCTGTAACAGAAATGGCACATGATAAACTAAACTTGTCCTTCATGGAGAGACTGTCCACTGCACGGATCAGGGGTTTACACAGATGGAGCTTGTTGATCTGTAACAAAAATGGCGCATGATAAACTAAACTTGTCCTTCATGGGGAGACCGTCCACTGCACGGATCAGGGGTTTACACAGATGGAGCTTGTTGATCTGTAACAGAAATGGCACATGATAAACTAAACTTGTCCTTCATGGGGAGACCGTCCACTGCACGGATCAGAGGTTTACACAGATGGAGCTTGTTGATCTGAAACAGAAATGGCACATAATAAACTAAACTTGTCCTTCATGGGGTGACTGTCAACTGCACGGATCAGAGGTTTACACAGATGGAGCTTGTTGATCTGTAACAAAAATGGCGCATGATGAACTAAACTTGTCCTTCATGGGGAGACCGTCCACTGCACGGATCAGGGATTTACATAGATGGAGCTTGTTGATCTGTAACAGAAATGGCGCGTGATAAAACTTGTCCTTCATGGGGAGACTGTTCACTGCCCGGATCAGAGGTTTACACAGACGGAGCTTGTTGATCTGTAACAGAAATGGCTCATGATAATCTAAACTTGTCCTTCATGGGGAGACTGTCCACTGTCCACTGCACGGATCAGGGTTAAACAGATGGAGCTTGTTGATCTGTAACAGAAATGGCACATGATAAACTAAACTAGTCCTTTATGGGGAGACCGTCCACTGCACGGATCAGAGGTTTACACAGATGGAGCTTGTTGATCTGAAACAGAAATGGCACATGATAAACTAAACTTGTCCTTCATGGGGTGACTGTCCACTGCACTGATCAGAGGTTTACACAGATGGAGCTTGTTGATCTGAAACAGAAATGGCACATTATAAACTAAACTTGTCCTTCATGGGGAGACTGTCCACTGCACGGATCAGAGGTTTACACAGATGGAGCTTGTTGATCTGAAACAGAAATGGCTCAAATTGCAATTTGACAGGAAGTAAAGTCTCATCCAAACATTATGCTATTTAGAGCAGCTTCCCGAGATGGAGAATACGAAGAAATCAGCATAATGCTAATCTCACTACCGAATAGATTCTTCTGCTTCTTTCACATACTAGTAGGATGCATTCCACTCATTCCAGTATAGTAGATCAGTCACCTCTCGGTTTAACTTCCCCTTCACGAAAGGAGACCTGACTGTTCTGGTTTCATGCATACATATTAATGGACTGATTTGTCTTGTATTTAGTGTGACACAGCGTTCTTGCTGATATATCAAGGTCTCATTGTGAAATTATTATATTTTTTTCTTCTTCTGCTTATAGTTACAATAGCTATAGACCTATTTTATTTTCTACTTTTTGTTTGTTTTTTATCCCCCTGAGGGGGAAGTGGGCCAATCCCGGAGGTACTGCAATACCGGACCAACCCGTGACGAGAGCGGAGCAAGCCCCTGACATGTCACCTAAGTCCAAAAATCAGTTTAATATTGAAGTCCCCCAATGGGGGACGTATCAGATATTAAGCTGATAAGAACAGATACTTTTTTTTTTTTTTTTTTTTTGCATAAGTCTCTTTTGCAGATATGTACGTCTAGTCATTTAAACAACTATTTACAACTTCGAGTGCCGTTCAAAGACAATCATCTCCCCAGGCAGTATCACGACACCGCCTGGGAAGGATTGTCTAGTATGGTACTCCCTGTCACTGTTCTTAGCCAAAAGGCCGAGAAGCGATAACTACATGTGTGTGTGTGTGTGTAGTTCTAAGGTTTATAGACCGTCCGCCAACTAACACGACAAGGTATCCGTGCCGCGATGGGCACAATAGAGTCTGGTATTTTCTAGATGAGTGTGTAGGTTGATCTGGTGCTGCTGTGTAGTGTAGTCGTTTCTCTTGTAGATGTGTAGTGTTGTGTCGCTGCTGCTCTGTGGAGTTTCGCTGTGGCGGTGAAGTGGTCTGGCGAGGTGGCCTACATCCACTAAGGTGGTGATCCTACATCCGCTACAGGTCAGGTTCTCTGTTTGGGGCCACACCCATCACAGTATGACCCCTGCGCCGCACACACCGCCCGACGTCCTTCCCCCTTGGTTGTCGAATGTAGGCCGAACGGGTCACTACTCCTTCCGGCCCGCGGTCAAGACTTCCGGGATCTGTGGACGCATGAGACATCTTCACTCTCAGTCAATCAGCAAACATCCCGTTAATGCTGCAGACAAAGTCAGTCTTATGCCTATTCAGTCTATTTGCAAGTAAAAACGGTTCCGGCCCTTCCGGCAAGGATCGACCCAATAGGTCAATCCTACATGTTTGCTGACAGTGCCCACTCTGCGACGTGCACGCGGTGAAAATCTAGGAGTGGCGATAACTACATAAAGTTTGGCTACATGTTGTTGTTGTTGTTCTAAGGATTAGAGTGCCTCTACCATATGAGCCCCCGTGAAGAATCCCACGTTGACTCGGCATTATGTCTGCATTTTTACGTTATGCGCGCCGCCCGGGAAGGCATTTTTTGATTTTTTTCTAAGGTTTATAGTCCCTCTACCATATGAGCCCCCGGGAAGAATCCCCCGTTGACTCGGCATTATGTTTGGACTAGCAGGGGGGGGAAGGTGTGTGTGTGTGTGTAGTTCTAAGGTTTATAGTCCGTCCGCCAACGAACACGTAGGGGGGAAGGCATGTGTGTGTGTGTATTTTTTTGTTTTTTATATATCTTTATTTATTTACAATTAAGAACCAGATGATGTAAACAGTCATCTGGACGGCACTCGTAAACAGAAGTGATTACTGGAATAATTTTAAAAAAATGCTCACTATGAAAAAACAAACACTATCACTGTTCATGTCCAATAACACAGTACTTTCATGTCCGTTGAAAAACCGATTTAACACTAGTGATTTCTTATGTCCAGGGGAGAAGAGGTTGTATGTTTTTTTAAAAAAAAAAGAGAGCATGAATTATTAATACTATACTTAGAGTAACACTTAACAAATGCAATTGAAAAAAACGTAAGTGTGTGTGTGGGTAGTTCTTTTTTTTGTTTTTCATATTGTGTGGGTAGTTCTAAGGTTTATAGTCCGTCCGCCAACGAACACGTCAGGGTTTAAGGCTTGCAGTTTGGGAGAGAATTTATAGAGCAAATATACCACTACAGTCCGAGATACAATATCTAAATAGGACCAAGATGTTTATAATTCATAGTTATTAATTCAAGGCGTGTACATGACAGTATGATAAACTATTAAATGTAAACCTCTTCAACTATTCTATCTGCTTTTAAACAATTAATACACCAAAATGAAATAAAAGACACAAAAACGTAAGATTTATTGATAAAACTAAATATCCCACACCAGGTTTTGGTAACAAAGAGCAACAACTTTTAGTTCTATAAATAGAAATTGTTTATTAAAAATAGAAAGGAATGTTAGGTTCGCCCTTAGGGTATGTTTGTATGTTTGGTTTTATTGGATTGTTGTTGAAATTGTTACCTTAAAGACTAATAAAGTGTCCTTTTTGTGTTAAAGTTGTCCTTTCAATTAAAATATGCAGGGAAATGTTGCACAACTTTCAACGTTTTGATATTTACATTTTACATGCACGAAGAATATCTGCTCGTAACAATGAATAAGTCAGATCAAATTAGTGAAAATTGAAAAAGTGTTTTTAAAGACTTGCGAAAATAAAACAAATACATTTTTTTATAAGGCCAGAGTTTTTTATAGTTAGTTTTACGGGAGATTTTGGGAAAAAATGCAGAAGGAGGAGGGGGAAAAAAAAAAAAAAATGGGTAAAATGAGGAGTCAATAAAAAAAATTTAAAAAAATTAGAAAATTTCAGATTATTTTTTTTTATAAAACAAGTTTTTTCTCGTAACATTAATATTAAATGTATTGCTTCATTTTTTTCATGTTGATTTTTTTTCAAGTTGTTTTGCATATAAATGTAACCAACATCCGCTTTATGTTAAAACTGCCTACAATTGTTATCTCAAATTCACAAACCGTTCTTAAAAATACCTTCCACTCTTGAGAATTGGTTTGTTGACTGTCAAACTAATATATTTTTGAGTATGTATTTTACAGAAATTATCACAAATTTGCTATTAATCCACTTCAAATCAAAACAAAATGTAATATATAAATTTGAAATTATTAAATGTTTATCTTTCATAGTTCATCCCTGACATAGGTCAAGACTAAGAATATTCTCAAGAAAGGTTTATGAACTCAATGCCTAGTAGAGCGAAATAGGTATTGTGGTGTTCAATGGTATGCATTAAATTGTGTTTGTAAACATGTATATTAAAGAGACTAAATTAATACTTCGATTTCCGACCTTGCAAAGTAAATACTAAGTCATAATCCAAATTTTCAAAAAAAAAGTTTGCAATTTTACGTTATTGTGAAAATAAGTTTTAGGATAGGCACAACTTTTTTTTTTTAAAAAAAGATGTAGCAGATCGAATAGGAGGAAAAAATAAAATAAAATTCACAATTTCGACTTTTATTTTTATTTCAGTTTTGCAAAATTTAGGGTAGGCTCTCCCGTAAAACTAAAAATAAAAAAACACTGGCCTAAGACAATAAATTATTTTTATCTTCTTTTTATATGCTTTCAGACTAAAAAAATAAATAATTTAGAACTAATAAAATGTACAATTCTTATATATATAAAACCTTTTTAAAGGGACAGGAGACAATCTGGCAGAATTTTGGATGCTTTTGAAACATACCAAGTGCAATTAATGTCTTTATTTTAAAACCATTTACAAAACATGTACTAGATGTAGCTGTAAGTATATAAATCCAATCATACATATGTCAATCTTGAGATCAACAATCCTGCTTTTATTAAAACTCGCAGCATCCTGTTAGTTTTTCTACATAACTCGCATTTTTGAAATCATTAATATTAATTATTAGAATAGTCGAAAGCAAATTGTTTTTTGCATATTAGATCTCCTAACTGTTGGTTACCGGTATATTGCACTAATAATATATAGAGATTATTTTATTGCTGGGATCGATTATAGGGAAATCCTTCACGAGATAGTGAACGTGTGGTTCTTTTCACGAATGAGCGTATGCGAGAGAGTGAAAAAACAAAACACGTCTACCATCGGGTGAAAGATTTCTCTATAATCGAACACAGCAGTTAAATAATCTCTATATATTATTAGTGCAATATACCGGTAACCAACAGTTAGGAGATCTAATATGCAAAAAACAATTTACATTTTAAATCAGTTTGTGCATGCTTTTAACCGAAATTATTCGCTTTATTGAACGTTATCGGCGGATGACGTCGAGGTCAGCACCACTTTATTGACGTCATAACTCAGCGTCACAGTTAGTTATTTCTGTGTTCGGAGTTAGTTAATAATATTTAGGGATTATGAATATTCTTTCACTGAGAAATCCCAATCTTTCACCGACGAAAAGGTAATAAATTAGATTTAAATCTCCTGTAAAACAGCAAAAACAATTGGAAATCTCATAATTTTATAAGTTTTATATCCAAGCAGGTTTAAAGTCAAAATGATACTGGATTAATAAATCTAGAGGCTATTTTACTGCTTGATAAAAACTTCAAGATTGACATGTGTTCCTTTAAGTCACACATGCTTGTCCTGTTTCCCTGTTTTTGTTTGCAACAGATTTACAAAAGAGTCTGCCATGTGTCCTTATCCATAATCGAATGCGGGAATATACAGAAATACAAGCCTCTATGGATGTTGTTTACCTTGGTTCTCAACCAAGATATCAGAGATAAAAGTAAATAGCTAGGCATGATGACCTAGATATCGACACAGATTGTGGATAACATTTTAGTTAAATGTCATGTAACATTATTTTTCTTGTCATTTTATTGGATGACAATATTCTTTTTGAACTTGTTTTGCGCAAATCTGTGTTTCAAGTTTACCCTACAATACCCATTATTTATATCTGGGTGCATATTGACAAGGAAGTAATAGGAAAACAGATATGTTGTAGCGTGTCTTAACACGGTGATAAACTTCACATTCCATACCCACCTACAAAATGGCGACAGGACAACGATTTGTGAGATCGACAGAAAAAGCTTCAGAGGAATGTTATGAGTTTGTCTGTCGCCCATGTGCTGCAGATGACGAAATCCTGGAGGCAGTTAAATACTGTCAGGAGTGTACCGAGTACATGTGTTCCAAATGTCTTAAGGAGCATAACAGATTTGCTGCTATGAGGAGTCACCATCTACAAGACCCGGCAACCGTGCGAGACCCTCCTCCAGCCAAGTTTGTACCCAAAGAGCCGTGTCCCATTCACCATGGCAACCTCATCGACACCTACTGTGGCAACCACGATGTCGTGTGCTGTGGGACATGTGTTTCCGTGAATCACAGGTATGTTTGTTTTTTATGTTTATATAGGGGTGCTATCTAACATGTAATCACTATTTCTGAATATACATCAATGAATTATGTATGGATATCCATATTTTAATATGGAAATCCATAAATCGAATATATGATATCTCATATTATCTTTGGATATCATGAATTATTTAGATATATTGAATTTGATTTAAAGATATCCATAATACATTTAAAGATATATATTAACCAATGTATATATATTTGATGTTCAATTTGTGGATATACCGCATTTCCCCTAAGAAGAGCGCCTCACCTAATTGATAGTTCCTGCACCTTTTTTTTTTTTTTTTTTTTTTTTAAAAATTCTTCAATATCCAATACATTTTTGATCTTCTGTATAATTATAAAAAATCTTGTTGTTTTTTTGTTTTTTTATTTTATTTAAGCGTCCCCTTGGCATTTTGCATTACCATTAGCGCAAATATGGTAAAATTCAATTATGGATATCATTAATTCCCTAACATTTATGGATATCCTAGATATCTATGGGGCACCATTTTACTATTTAATCACTATTTATAGATATCCATAATTGAATTAAAGATACCTATAATTCAAATATAAGATATCTATAAATCGATTCATAGATATCTTAAAATGAATTATGGATATCTATAATTCAATTGAAATATAGATATCTTATATTCGATTTTAAGATATCAATAATTCAAATTAAGATATCTTTAAATCATTTCAAGTTATAGATATCTATATATCAGTTTAAAAGACGGTAAATATTTCCAGGGGACCAGTTTGTGGACAATGAATGCATTAAATTATAGATATCATTAATTCAATGGTATTTATGGATATCCATAATTCATTTAAAGATATCTATAAATATATTTATGGATATCCTAAATTGAATTATACATACATGTATATATAAATATAAGTTATCTATAAGTGCTCGTCAATTAAGAATATGAATTATGGATATCCATAATGCGAATAGAAGATATCAATCGATTTAGAGATATCTTTAAATGAATTAAAGATATCCATAATTAGAATATAAGCTATCTATAAATAATTAATAATATCTATAAGTAATATATATTATATTCAAATTATAGATATCTTTAATTCAATTAAGGATATCTATAAATAGTGAATAAATAGTCAAGATGCGCCCATTATATATCCATAATTCATTTAAAGATATCCATTCATTTAAAGATATCAATAAACAGATCTAATTTAGACATCTTTAAATTAATTATAGATTTCTATAAATTGTTCCGAACTAATGATACCAGTAATTTGCATAATGGTCCTGTTCCAAGGACTGATCCTGTCTGTGTTTGTTTTGGTGGTAAAACTAGTTTTATTGATTAGGGACAGAGATACAGAGTGAATCAAGAATGCTGTATTTTGTTGTGTGAGGGATGATAAACAAGAAATGCCTTCAGTAAGTGAAAACAAATTATGCCCACGAAGTTCATTTGACCTTGACCTCCGAGTGTAACCTTTGAGGTCAGGACCATTGCGTATGACACACCTTTACATTGTGATTAACAGTAAGAAGTTGTTTGAAGTTTCATGAAAATCCCTTCAGTACCTCCTCTGGCTGACACATGAATTTTTCATGGAAAAACGAACGGACTAACGGACCGAGCAATTACTATATGCCCTCTCCCTTTGGGGGCATAAATATTAATACCAACGAAAACAATTTCACTGATATTGACCAATGAATCTACATAACGCTTAACACCCCAGATGCTCATCAGAAATCATGATAATGCATGACATAAAACACGAGCAGTTATAAAACGCCAAAGCGCAAAAACGCATAATTATGAATAGACATAATTATAAAAAGTGAAAGCTGACAATTTAAGTGTGTTTTGATTTTGTAGGATGGTTTTGCACATTGATGTGAATTTCTATTTTCAGGTCCTGTGTTGACATCACTTATATCTTGGATGCAGCGAAAGGTGTCAAGAAAAGTCAGGAATACAAAGGCATGAAAAGCACCATAGGTAAAGTACTGTACCAATTACAGCAGTCAAAGAAAACAAAACAAGATGATCTGAGTCAACTCAATCAAGATTTAAGCACTTGTCTGACTGAGATCCATGATTTCCGCAATACCATAAACCAACATCTAGATGACCTAGAGAAGGCAGCATGCGACGAGGTCCACGATAAACACAAAAAAAATGAAGCTATCGTAAACTCCGACATTAAAGCTCTGGAAGGTATAATATTAACCATGGAGGCAAGTATCGACCAACTGGAGAAAGCCAACACAGATAATGAGCCACAAGTATTTGTCTACACCAAAATAGGCCAACAGAACCAAAACGATGCCGAGAAACTATTAGATGAAATGAAAGCCAGTCCTAAACCAGAACCACCGAATTTCAAGATAAATTCAACGATACGAGATGTCATCGTTAGTGTGAAATCACTGGGAGATTTCAAACAGGCTGACCTTGGTGACCAGCTTTATACAGCTTCTCTGCAGGGTTGTTATGATGTGAAAGTCAAAGGTGAATCGGACTGGAACATTACCGGCTGCTGCCAGCTGCCAGATGGCACAATGCTGATCACTGACTGGGTCAATGACAAATTAAAGCGACTTGACAAAGCGTATAAGGTGACAGACTCGTGTGACTTTCCTAGTGAAAGTAGTCCATATGACGTTTGTCTTACTGGTCCTGGAGAGGTGGCTGTAACACTGTCCATGAGCGAGATGATTCAGTTTGTGTCATTAGGTCAAAGAATGACACTTACAAAGTCAATTAATGTTGGTCGAAGCTGCTGGGGTGTGGCCTACATCAATGGAGAACTGTTTGTCTCATGTTCACCTCCAGGTCAGATACACACCTACAACACATCAGGAAAGAAACTCCGTACATTCCAGACAGATGCAGTCAGGCAGAAGATGTTCTCATGTGCATGGCATATTGCTGTATCTTCAGACAACACACTGATCCATGTCTCAGATGGAGATAATGGGGTCATAACTCTTGATCTCCAAGGCAACAAGCTGTCACAGTTTACTGACCCAGACCTCCAGCATGCCAAATGTGTCTACCCAGAATCTAACGGCCAGATGTTTGTCTGTGGCTGTAAGTCCAATAACATCCTTCAGATCAGCCGAGGAGGACAGAAGCTTGGTGTGCTTCTGGATGAATCACATGGAATAAAGAATCCCAAGTCACTAGTGTACGACAGGGCCAACTCGAGGCTCATTGTAACCATGGAGTCAAATAAAATGTTAGTGTTTGACTTGACCAGAAAATAACCAATTTAAATTGAAACGAGAATTTTTTGTTGTTTTAAAGTTCACAAACATATGTTACATGTTGTACTACATTCACAGGCTTGCATTACGATAGCATAGAGAAAGAGATAATGTTATAGTAAATGTAATAGTAAAGGGAAGACCAGAATCATAATACACACTCGTTTTTCCAGATTTTTTCATTTTACTATTTCGCAATTAAATTTTGCTCAGCAAACATGTCAGATATACATTATTTTTCATTTCTGCCCCAATTGGATTGATAGTAAGGTATTTAAAAAAGATCCGGAAAAACAAGTGTGTATTATGATTATGACGTGTATCTCTTCTATGCTATCGTAATGTAAATCTGTGACTACATCAATCGACATTTATTTACTTTCACTTGTATGTTTTATTCTTGTCATCTACCACATTTCTCCTAATAGCAGCACCCCCATGTTTTTTAGAAATCTTACTTTCATAGAAAATCCCCACAGTATTGAGGTTCATAATGCACACATTTTTAATTTCTATTTGAACTGCAAATGGACCAGAGCTCCAGAAAATGTCGACCACTAAAGGGTATTTCACCCATCAAATAAAAAAATACTTCAGTGAAAATTTAAATTTGAAAAACGATGCGAGTACTTTGCTACTTTCGACTATGCTCACATTAATATTGTATAAATAAAGAAAACTTATGGTATTTGAGCTATATTGACCATGTTGACATGTCTTTTTGGTAAAAAGTGTTGTTGTTTTAACAATAACTGTAACTTTTATCTTTCAAACCTACCCCATCAACTACTTCTAACCACGAAAAATATTGTTTGCATGTCTGAATCATTTTGTTTCAGTTACTAGTACTTTGTTGACATCATTTGTTTAAAGGCTGTTTAGTTCATCTCTGCTCAACGGATTTTTTCACGATAATATTAACAATTTTACTTCTAAAATTTGACTATTTCGTGGTGATGGAAAAAAATCAAAGTTGAGCTATTTGTTGCTAGCAGTTTTTTTTCTTTCACAAATTGCCATTTCAGTGCAAAGTACAAAGTTGGACAATCCCGTCATTCTTTGGGATCATGCCTCGTATGTATTTCAACAGACTACTATGTTGAAAATCTTGAGATTTTATTAGACGGAAGCCAGTGGGACACAAAACAGTGCCACTGTGGCTATACAAACAATATGGCTGTTAGCACAATACATGTGAAGGTAAACACAAGAGTTTCGTGTAAATGAAGTGTAGATAGAACATTCATCTAAAAATGTTGATGTTATACTGATTGTGAATGCCAATGCATTTTGCTGGGAATCTACTGTGATCTAGGTAGCGGCCATGTTAGAACGACGTAATTAATTACCGGTACAGAATAGTTCAACAATCAACCTATATAAATTGTTAAGATGGAGTGTATAGGCTTCGATACGCATTGAAATAAATAGTGTGTGTTTTCTTTTATATTCGTTGACATTTATAATATGCATAGAAATATTTTGCGTTTTATGGATTCATTTATTTGTGTAAATTACGCAGATACGCAGTTTATCTAGAGCTCTGTAAAAAATATACAGTAACAAAAATAAAGATTTTTAGAATAAAGATATTTATATGTAAGAAATAAAGATGTTTAGAATAAACATGTTAAGATGTTTAGAATAATGATGTTTATAAAAAGTCATTTATACAAGCAATTAAGATGTTTAAATAAAGATGTCTATACAAGAATAAAAACATTTAGAATGACGGTTTTAAGGGAGAATTGACCTATTCGAAAATTTAAGGGCCTATGAACTATATATATTTGTAAATTTGAAGATATTTGCGTGAATATGAATTTTGTTTTGTTGTCAAGTTAATAATAAGTTTTTAATAATAACGTCTCACATATGGCTATGTTTGACGTTTTTCATAAAAGTCTCGTTGTACTCATTTGTCAACGTTCTTGTTAGTTTAGTCACATAGTGTTAGTTTAGTCAAATGGTGTTAGTTTAGTCACATGGTGTTAGTTTAGTCACATGGTGTTAGTTTAGTCACATGGTGTTAATTTAGTCACAGAGTGTTAGTTTAGTCACATGGTGTTAGTTTAGTCACAGAGTGTTAGCTTAGTCACAGAGTGTTAGTTTAGTCACATGCAATTATAGTTTATATCACACTGTTCGTCCTGACAAGACCTTTCATCTGATATATAAATTATATCATTTACATTGAGCTGTAAACTATTTTTTATAGAATTTCCTATTCTTTCGCCGCTTTTTTACCATGGAATTTTAAGATAAAAACGACGTTTAAGGCATTTATCTTTTAAATGGCTTCATAAAAATCTGCAACATTTTAGTATGATTAAGAATTTAATTTCCTATCGAAATATAAAATAAAAGTTGCTGGTCATCAGAATATTTTTGTCAGTATACTTGTTTTATTGATCCAAACCCAAGTTCGATTTAATTAGCAAAGAGTGTTCCTTCTGTCAGCTTCGCATTATAGTACACATATCGTAATAATAAGTTTCTCAATGAAAACGTCAGACATAGCCATATTTGAGACTTTATTATTAAAAACTTGTTAACATGACTACACATATCTTCGAATTTACAAATATATATAGTTCATATGCGTACCCTTAAGTTTTTGAATAGGTCAATTCCCCATTAAGATGTTTAGAATATAGATGTTTATTGAGGAAGGAAGTTGTTTAGAACAATAAAGATGATTATACAGGAATAAAGCTACGATCAAGATGTAATTTTGACATTTATGAAAACCTATTGAATCGCTATGACACACTGTACTGACATTGTAAAAATGTAAACAAAGATGTTTATATAAAATGGTTTCAATTGTAATACATTTTTAAAATCCATTGGTACCCCATTGGCACACAGTACAGATTTGCTTTCATTTTAAATAAATCCTTTAGAAGTCTGAGCTAAAGGGGAACACTTTAACTCAACACCACAGATGATGCACAGGTGGTGACAATAGCTTCTAGTTGTTTCCCCTTCAAAAAACAGATCAGCTAAAAGTGTTTAGGGCTATTCCATTAAAACATACATGGGATCCCAGAAAGGCACTTCTACACCCACCCATAGATGTAAAATTGAGTTTAAAGAACCAAATTTCAGGAAATAGGGTTCACCCACAGATGTTTATTAAATTGCCTTCCTGGTGTCACGGATATGTTTTAACGGAAAAGCCCTATTGTTCGGGCGCTAATGTTTTAGCCAAAGGTTTTTCAGTATTTACAATGTTCAATTTTATTAATACGTAAATAAATTATATATAATTAGAACCAACATTTTTAGTGGTAAATAAAAATACCGTATTTTTGAAAATCGATTGGAAAATACATATTTTATAGCCAAAATGCTTGATGGTGGGGCTTTCTCCGTGTAAATTCCTTGTTTCTGGGACAGCAGCAAATTAAGAAATCTCAAATAACTCCTGTTAGCCTTAAAATTTTGCTATAAAACTGTTCGACTATCTTAATTTATATTTATCCAACACATGTAAATCATTTTCAGATGATTTGTTTGTTTGTATGGTGTTTTACGTCATTTTTAAAACATGTAAGGTTTTATACGATAGTCGATGTTATTGTGATGGAGGCATGCCACTTTTTCTGGGTAGAACCAGTACTGTACACCTCCCGCCATCCGTAAGAATCGACACTTCCTCACGTACAAGTCGAAAATTCTAAAAAAAAAATAATCTAATTTTTGATGCAGCTGAATTTTGCATTGAAAATGACCTATCAAAAACAACTTTTGCATGTGATTTTATTTCTCAAGTGACAACCGATTTTGAACAGTAAGACACTTTTATTTACCGCCAAAAATGTCTGTTTTCACTGATATAATGATACACATCTGATAGGTACTAGTTGAATTATGTCTTAAAAGTAAAAACAAAACTTTTGCTGAAACAAGTGCCCCTAACAATAATTATGATTTGTGGTGTAACCCCAAAATGCATTGTGGTCTAAGTTTGGCAGCCATAGTTCATGTAAAGGCATAACCACTTATTACCAAAAACTGAACATTCAAGAAGTCACTGGTGTTTGGAAAGGTGGTACATGTAATGCAAAATTATTTTAATGCAGATTCATGGAACATGTACCAATATACAATTGCAGTTTGGCTATCAAATCCCATTAGAAAGCAGGAAAGTATTACTTAACCGAAAATGTGACTTTAGACTGCCAAATAAGACGACGGACACATCATCCTTATGTGCCGAACTACGTCGGTACAGACGCACAATAAATGGTAATAAGAATTAAAGCTAAAAAAAACAACGTACCCTAAAATATATTTTGAAGAGCTGATTCTTAGGCATTAAGATATGTAGAAAACGTTTGTTTTGTTTGCGGTTGCAGTATATACCCCTTTAGTTAGCACTTAGACAACTTGATTTTTTGTAAAACACATCTCGCCCAGCTATCGGAGTCGAAAGAGTTGCATGTGCAAATAATATTCACATGTAATTACAGGTTTAATAAAGATTGATGTGCACTAGTTAACATACATAATAAAGTTGATCCGATATGATAAGATACAAATATGTTATAATACACCATGGTGATGAACTGGCTGTTCTTGTTTATCAACCTGCTTGTGTTCAGATTGAATCAGTTTTTCACAGTTCACAAAATAGACATTGGCAGTACCTGGAAATATTTTTATATTTATCTTTCTTTCTATGCTAAGTGGTTAACCTTCATTCTCATTCAACTTGACTATCTTCCTTTCTATGCTAAGTGGTTAACCTCCATTCTCATTCAACTTAACTATCTTCAAAGATATGCCTATGTATTCTCGTCAAATAAGAAAAACGTCCCGGGTTGTGTGTTTACTAATATGTATGCTGGATCTATTTTCAAGATCACCAGGTCCAACACACTAATTACCAAGATCACCAGGTCCAACACACTAATTACCAAGATCACCAGGTCCAACACACTGATTAATTTTATGGCAGGTTTGCATCAGTGGAAACCCTGCCAACTTCCTACAGGCAAAATAAGGAGATTAGTTTAAACAAAAGGTCAATGACCTTGAAGCTCTATTGATAGGTTTTGATAGCTAGATCAGCATACCTGTGAAGTTTCATGAAAATCTGTCAAGTAGTTTCAGAGGAGTAGTCGCTGCAAGTTTTTACTATATAACTCTATGTAAACAAAGATGCAGGCATGTTTAACGTTGAATCATAACGATTTTCGACAAGGACCAACATCATGTCATGCTGATCATTTTAGAAAAAGTCCCATATAATCTTTGATCTTTGATCAGTAGATCTAAAAACTAAACATTTATGAATTGATTCTCGTATGAAATTAAGAAATAAAATATTTCCAGCGGGTTTATATTGTCCCAGATCAAAGTTACAGCATTTTTAACTAAATCAAGGGCCATAACTCCACCACAAAAAATCGACCGTCATATATAACCTTGCATGTGTTGAAAATGATGTAAAACACCATACAAACAAACTTGCCCAAGCTTTCATTGTAACAACCTGATAAAATTTGGCAAAAATCGGATGAAAAATGAAAGCACGATCATTTTAACGAGGCAAAACACAGCATTGTTAACGAATTCAAGGGCCATAACTCTGGTGTTACTCGTCCGACCTGGCTGGTTTTCGTATTTGTCCGAGCTTTCATTGGTATTAACAATCTGTGCAAGTTTGGTAAAGATCAAATAACAAATTAAGGTGCTAGAGTGGTCACAAGGCAGAAAATGGCATTTTTTCAGCAAAAGGGTCGTAACTCTGGTGTTACTGATCCAATCTGTGCAAGATTGGTAAAAATCAAATAATAAATGAAGGTGTTAGGGTGGTCACAAGTCAGAAAACAGCATTTTTCAGTAAAACAAGGGCCATAACTCTGGCTGGTTTTCGAACTTATCCGAGCTTTCATTGATATTAACGATCTGTGAAAGTTTGGTAAAGATCAAATAATAAATGAAGGAGCTAGGGTGTTCACAAGTCAGAATATGGCATTTTTCAGCAAATCAAGGGCCATTACTCCAGTGAAACTATTCCAATTTGGCTGGTTTTCGAACCTTTCCGAGCTCTTATTGATATAAAGACTCTGGTAAAGTTTGGTAAAGATCCGATTAATAATGAAGGCCCTATCATGTTCACAAGGCAAAAGTTAATGGACGACAACATTTTTCGTTCAGGGTCACTCAAGTCTGATCGATTTTCAAACAATTTTCCACAGTATCAACACACTTGGGGTTGGGATTCCATAACTTCTAAAAATATAACAGAAATACAGTTGAGACTCGTTATTTCGATATTCACATGACCCACACCATTATATCGATATCTCCGGAGCTCGCGTTAACATCAGACCTTCTGACATAATTTTATGACAACTTAAAATTGGTTTTGTTTACCTGCAATCGTTTTTTAATTTAGTTTCATTTATTAGACCAATCGGTGATCCGTTTATAACACTTTCATGGGACTTACAAAATATAAACACATTTATTGTTTTTGCTATCTTATGTATTACGATTATAGAAAAAAACATCAACTGTGTGAACTGTCGATGTTCTGGGCATAGTGTCAGAGAAACCTTTGGTATTACGTGGTTTATATCATTAAAAATCTATTACGTGGTTAGTGCCATTTACATATTCCATGATATTTGTGCCTTTGTGTTACATTTCTATGCACTTGATGGCAAGAACTTCAATCGCACATTATCCTACGACTCAATTTCAAAAGGACATATGGAGGAAATTGATGAAATGGATCTAGAATAGCACATTTTCATGATTTCCTGTACGTGGATATTGTCAATAAAATCTGTCAATCCCGGACAAACTCTAAAGCATTCCTCACTTCTGCCGGTATTACGTGGAGTGTGAGGTATCAACATACGCGGAATTTTATTGCGAGTATGATAGGAGGTATCTCATAAAAATTCAAAACGAAAAAATCCCACACCTCGAAAATGTATGCCGACTCGAGCTAAATATCCGTCATTTCCCTTGGTTTATGTCATATCAAAGTCACGTGATTCCCAACCCTGATTCCTGTGATGTGGGAATGTTATTTTGAAATGGAATTTTTGGAATTTTGTGCCCTGAAACTGTTTACAAAAGTTCACATCCTGCAATCCTCATTTTTCAATGAAGGGCAATAACTCTGTACCACATAACTCATTCTTCATGTTATTACAACAAACCTTCAATTAAAATTTGGTGAAAATTGGAAACCATAAGCAAAAGTTATTATGCTCACAAGCAAACATTCTGCTATTTTTCAGTGATCAAGGGCAGAAACTCTGGAACACACACATCAATATAGCACAAACCTTTGTATCAAATTTGGTGTAAATCAGAACAATGTCGCGTTTCCAAGTTGAAACTTGCCTATTTTTTCAATCATCAAGGGCAATAACTCTAAAATGCATGCATCAATACTGCTCAGTGTTGAGATCTTATGGAAACAAACATTCACTCCAATGCCAGTGACAGACTCTGCAAAAAATCATCAGAATTCCTCCACCGTTCAACAAGAGACCCAGGCAGACATTTTGTTTTCACAAGTCCGTTTTTCAAGATTTTCTTATACATTATATCAATAAGCCTCTAGTCAACCTCATTTAGCTCATACAAAGTTTCATGAACAAAAAACATGTAAAAAGCTGAGATAATGTGCCAAAATTATTTTCAAGGTCAAGTCAAGTTCTCCATGACCTTGACCTTTTGTGTATGATCAATCATGCTTTTAAAGTTTCAGAACATAGCCATGATATGTGATGTAAATCAAGATATTTGGCTGAATCCTTTTTCCAGGTTAAGTCAAAATTTAACCTCACTGTAACCTTGACCCATTGACCCCAATACAAAGCTTCATGAATATTGTTCCAGGAAAATATGAGCTAACAAATATTGGTTGTAAATTTTAACTAACATGGGTGCCAACAGTACAACATAAGCTTTCCTATTTTACAAGAAATTATGCGGTCAAATTGCCTGGGTGCAAAATAAACATATTAAACATCTTTTTATTTTTTTACAGTTTTATTGCACAAGGTCCTGTTTGTAAAATATGATGCAATTTTAATCCCAAAAGCTCAACATTTTCACAACATGACAAACACTGCTATTACCAGCAGTACTGGATAATGGTGCCAATATATTCATTAAAGCCACCCTAGCACAGAATCTATACACATGTAGCTGTGTGATCGCAACAGTTCCGCCTTTAACCATAGTGATCATCATCCTACTTATCATCGGATAACAGCATAACTGATCTTTTTTAATTTGTAAGCATTTAAGATTGTTTTTTCCTTCATGATTCTTATAAAGGATGGCGGGAGGTATACAGTACTAACAAGAGGGATGTTTGCATCCACCACAAAAACATTGATTGTCATATATAGCCTAAATTGTGCAGGAACTTACGTAAAACATCATTCAACCTACCAACCCATCCTTTATGATCGGATTTCACTGGTGGAAACAGACGGTTTGTTAACTGACCGCTAGTTTCAAATGCTATAATGGTTTTTTGAAACAGACATAATTCACAATTGACAAGGTGTGTAACGCTTCATTTTCTTGGTGGTCATTTATAACATGTTGATAATGGATGTTTCCCACCAGACACCAAAATGATTCTCAAATAAAAATTATTCTTATCCTTCATTTCCCGTGCGAGCAATGTTTCTATGGGTTGTAAGACAGTTGCGTCAATTCTAAGTTAACTTCTAGCTTGATCACTCAGTATAACGTCAATTGTTGGATATGTGTTTCCTGATGTGGCGTGTTGGAACTGATTATTCTCATGTTATGGTACTACTGCCAACCACGTTCTCTGCCGTCACTAGTCCTTTTTAACAGTTGAAAGTTGTGTCGGGTGTAAGGTAACTCCTATCTTGATCAATCTATCATCAACTAATGGTTATGTTGGCATTTCAGGTTACTACTGCCGGCCACAGTCTCTGCCGTCACTGGTCCTTTATAACTGTAGAAAGTTGTAGCGTGCGATTATTTATAACCATCAGTTTCTGATGTTGGTAAGCTTTGTCGTTCCCCGTCATTCACTAACCGTGCCACCATTGCACCTATATGACAGTAGAAAGTTGCGGAAATGGGTTCTGTTTACTGACCACCAGCTTCTGATGCTGGTACGATATATAGCCCTTGATTTTGTTCTGAAATACATTATGCATAAATGTTCAATCAAAGAGTTGGAGCGGGGCTTATACATGGTGACAGTTTATACACCGGCAACTATGCTGAAATATAATGTTGCGAATAGAGAAGTTGTAATATTATACTAGGAAATGATTGCTATTAATAAATCACCCTTTGTATAAAATGTATAAGACTTGCATTTTTGTGTTTTCTAAAGATCATCAAGTACTGCTCATATTTTAAAACACTAACCATGTACTATTTACTGATTAGTTGTGCGTTTTAATTTGTTCAGAATAAAAACTAACCACACATAGGATAGATGGACAATGGATCTAAAGAAATGATACTACTCTTAATATTGAGTAGATTGTTCTAGTTTTTACATGCCAAGGTGAACAATAAGCACTTCTGGAAGGACGTTCATTATTATAACATTTCATTATTGCAATATGAAATAACGTTGACGTTGTCAATTAAGAAATGTTGATGAACGCCATCAACATTTCTTAACTGACAACGTCGTTGAAGTCATACACAAACTGTTTGTTTTCAAAAGGTAAAAATAGATTATTCAACCTTTAGTTCTATAACAACATAATTGAGAACAGCTTGACGCTCATATGTGAAAACTCCGACACGTCTGATCATTCGTGAATTATTTCAATATAAACTCAACAAGAAGCACCATCAGTGGTGCCAACGCCAAATTGCTACCTTTTTATACCGCACAAATTTAATATGAAATGAAAAAGGGCGGTAATTTTGATAATGACATGACAGAGGGATAATTTGATGGGATGACATTGTATGGAGCTTGTAACACAGATGATGAACATGTATACCAAGTTTGTTTTCTGTCAAAAGGTTTTTGAAATATGAACACAAATCTAAGTGGAAAAGAGGGATAATGCTAGTAAAATGCAGGACAGAGTTAAAGTCACTTATGGTGCTTGTCACATGTGGTTGTGTAATGATGATGAACATGTGTTCAGACAATCGTTTTTTTGGAATATAAATACATTCAACATTTCACCTGAAAAATCTTAAGTCAAAAAGGGGGATATTTCAGGTAAAATACGTGACAGAGTTATGGTGCTTGTCATAAAATGTGTAATGATAATGCACATGTGTGCTAAGTTTCAAAGCTTACGGACAATTCATTTTTTGAGAAATGAGGAATACAAAAATTTATACCAAAAACTTCTACAAAAACGCGTAGACGGACAGACAGAAAGACGAACAGACAGATGAAATCACCAAATCTCTGCTATGCAATACGGCTAAAGCAGTTTCAAGAAAAAGCATGTTTGCAAGTTTAATAATAGAAGCTTACATCACATATGAGGTTGGCTATGATGCAGGCTGTCTCGTCATTGTCTATATCCTCTACATCCATCCAGCGCAAGGCATTGGTGAAGGCCTGGATGGGAATCTGGTGGGTCTTCCGTATCAAGTGTCTGAAATATAGGCCTAAATATCACCTACCTAGTAAGTGTACAAAATAGACATTAACAAAGGTACTTCCAAAAGACACTAGGATCATTGCTCCTGCACCTGTATGTTAAATGTTCTGTATGTGTACCCTGTATGTTAAATGTTCTGTATGTGTACCCTGTATGTTAAATGTTCTGTATGTGTACCCTGTATGTTAAATGTTCTGTATGTGTACCCTGTATGTTAAATGTTCTGTATGCGTACCCTGTATGTTAAATGTTCTGTATGCGTACCCTGTATGTTAAATGATCTGTATGCGTACCCTGTATGTTAAATGATCTGTATGCGTACCCTGTATGTTAAATGTTCTGTATGTGTACCCTGTATGTTAAATGTTCTGTATGTTCTGTATGTGTACCCTGTATGTTAAATGTTCTGATGTGTACCCTGTATGTTAAATGTTCTGTATGTGTACCCTGTACGTTAAATGTTCTGTATGTGTACCCTGTATGTTAAATGTTCAGTATGTGTACCCTGTATGCATAAATGTTCTGTATGTGTACCCTGTATGTTAAATGTTCTGTATGTGTACCCTGTATGCATAAATGTTCTGTATGTGTACCCTGTATGTTAAATGTTCTGTATGTTTACCCTGTATGCATAAATGTTCTGTATGTGTATGTGACGTGATAGAGCAAAGTCAGCATTTAGAACAATATGCTCGTGCACTTGTATGCATAATACCACTACGTTACGTGATAGAGCAGTCAACATTTAGAACAATATGCTCGTGCACTTGTATGCATAATACCACTACGTTACGTGATAGAGCAGTCAACATTTAGAACAATATGCTCGTGCGCTTGTATGCATAATACCACTATCTTACGTGATAGAGCAGTCAACATTTAGAACAATATGCTCGTGCGCTTGTATGCATAATACCACTATCTTACGTGATAGAGCAGTCAACATTTAGAACAATATGCTCGTGCGCTTGTATGCATAATACCACTATCTTACGTGATAGAGCAGTCAACTTTTACAACAATACATATATCTAGGTCGAGCTGTATGGTAAATTGGCTCTCACAAGATAAAACATGGCATATTGTGATGTGATTTTGGAAAAGTTCAAAACTGCCAAACTACTTTCTCTGTTTTATAAAATAAGCCATACTGGAAACCAGGGAGAATGATAAGCTCAACAATAAAAGAAAACAAATCAAGACCTCTGACACTCTGGCCTCAAATTTATCACAGACCTCAACAACTCTCAATGTTCTGAATATAAACCTACAAGAACTGAATTATAATATACACTTATTGAGTATTCTTACACTTTCTTAAACAGGTTCCTGTAGGCAATGATCTTCATTTTCTCCAGGATCAGGTATATACCACATTTAATGAAGTAATGCTCGTGTTTCGACATCACTTCATTCAGGGCTTTGATGTTCCCAGAACTGAAACAGATGACGAAGTTAATACAGAAATACCATGAAAAACGTCAAGACAAAACTCAGGTTTTTAAGGATTAATAAATCTTACCTCTATTACTCATATTACAACTTTCTACACTGCCATGAAAATAGCCAGGAGTTTTTTAAGAAATGATAAAGATTTTCAAAGATTGACAAATCATATGTTACAAAATTATGTTAAAACGTTCTGCAACGTTAAAACCAAAACTAAGAAAACAGTTAGGATTTTTTTTTTTAATTAAGCCTAGATTTTCAAGGAAAAACATACTTATTACAACACATATATATATAACAGTTTTAACAAGATGACATGTTACCGTTCCTATTCAACAGACAAAGCAGTGTATTTAAGGGAACAATGGAGATTAATCTACACCATTTCTGTTACAAGCCAAGCGCTTATACTTGATCAGGGGCACCACCAAGTGGATAAAATATTTAAGAAAGTTAATTGGAGCATCCCCTTTAGGAGACTGGCAGTTCTTACAAGTCCGTAGAATGATTACCGGTATGTAATTAATAATTAAGAATTACAACCTACCAGACGGACTGTGAGACTTCAGAATGATTATGTAAGAATTACAACCTACCAGACGGCCTGTGAGACTTCAGAATGATTATGTAATAATTACAACCTACCAGACGGCCTGTGAGACTTCAGAATGTTTATGTAAGAATTACAACCTACCAGACGGCCTGAGACTTCAAAATGATTATGTCAGAATTACAACCTACCAGACGGCCTGAGACTTCAGAATGATTATGTAAGAATTACAACCTACCAGACGGCCTGAGACTTCAGAATGTTTATGTAAGAATTACAACCTACCAGACGGCCTGAGACTTCAGAATGTTTATGTAAGAATTACAACCTACCAGACGGCCTGAGACTTCAGAATGATTATGTAAGAATTACAACCTACCAGACGGCCTGAGACTTCAGAATGATTATGTAAGAATTACAACCTACCAGACGGCCTGTGAGACTTCAGCATGATTATGTAAGAATTACAACCTACCAGACGGCCTGAGACTTCAGAATGATTATGTAAGAATTACAACCTACCAGACGGCCTGTGAGACTTCAGAATGATTATGTAAGAATTACAACCTACCAGACGGCCTGAGACTTCAGAATGATTATGTAAGAATTACAACCTACCAGACGGCCTGTGAGACTTCAGAATGATTATGTAAGAATTACAACCTACCAGACGGCCTGTGAGACTGCAGAATGATTATGTAAGAATTACAACCTACCAGACGGCCTGAGACTTCAGAATGATTATGTAAGAATTACAACCTACCAGGCGGCCTGTGAGACTTCAGAATGATTATGTAAGAATTACAACCTACCAGACGGCCTGTGAGACTTCAGAATGATTATGTAAGAATTACAACCTACCAGACGGCCTGTGAGACTGCAGAATGATTATGTAAGAATTACAACCTACCAGACGGCCTGTGAGACTTCAGAATGATTATGTAAGAATTACAACCTACCAGACAGCCTGTGAGACTTCAGCAAACGCCAACAGGTCATACTTCCTTAGTAGATCTTGTTTTGGCATCTGACCCTGGAGCACCAATAATGGAGATATATTTCACATTCTAGATAATTCATTGAGAGGGCCTATAATATTGAATGGTATATGTTGAAGAAGTTAAACGTCTTTTAAATCTAAACAGTAGCTAATAATTGTATATTGTAAAAATATTATTCAGTATGATGTATATAGTCAAATAAACAAACACTTTATATTTTACTGAGAAAGCCTAGTACATGTTTCGCTCCAAAAAGCATTGAACATTTTGGCCCCAGTTAATATATGATTTATGATTAAAAGATTTATTATTTTCACAAAACACAGTCTTACATTTAAAAACTAATATTTATAACTAGACCAGGCCTAATATTCATCGAACTTTTGAGCACAAGAATCGGATTTTAAAGGTAATTTAACAGAAAATGTCTGAAAATCACAATTCTTACCCATACTTTTGTGTTTATGGGTTTGCAAAAAAAAATTAGATTTTTAGTCTTAGTCTGATTCTTGTGCTCAAAAATTTCATGAATTTAGGCTCTGCACTTTGCAATTAAGTTGGCTTTAGATATTACTGAATGCATTCGAGTGGAACTTGAGCTATCATATGGAAAAGTTTTTTTCTAAATTCCAGTCTGTCTGTCCATGGCCAAAATGAACATGTACAAGTTTTATTAATGTTAAACGAACAGCAATTAAGACGAACAATGCTGAGAGGAACAACAGCTGAAAAATGGTATGGAAAACCTTTCTTTTTTTCAATACCGGCGCTAAACGGTAAATCAAATCGCTAAAATAATTAGGGGCTTGGGAGCACAAAATTAAGCATCTTTAACAAAGACACACATAATGTGACATTTGTATCTCTACTTACCAGTAACATTTTCACCGGGACAAGAAACTGTAAGATGAGACGTTTGTTCTTCCTGCTGTCTTTATGGCAACGCTCAAACGCAAATGTTAGATACTCCTCCGCTGAAATATAAGATTGGAGTGTTATATTACTTCAGGTCAAATATAAGATTAGATGGGCTATATTACTTCAGATAAAATATAAGACTAGATGGCTTATATTTCTTTAGCTAAAATATAAGACTGGATGGGTAATATTACTTCAGGTAAAATATAAGACTGGATGGCTTATATTTCTTAAGCTAAAATATAAGACTGGATGGGTAATATTACTTCAGGTAAAATATAAGACTGGATGGCTTATATTTCTTTAGCTAAAATATAAGACTTGATGGGTAATATTACTTCAGATAAAATATAAGACTGGATGGCTTATATTTCTTTAGCTAAAATATAAGACTGGATGGGTAATATTACTTCAGGTAAAATATAAGACTGGATGGCTTATATTTCTTTAGCTAAAATAAAAGACTGGATGGGTAATATTACTTCAGGTAAAATATAAGACTGGATGGCTTATATTTCTTTAGCTAAAATATAAGACTGGATGGGTAATATTACTTCAGGTAAAATATAAGACTGGATGGCTTATATTTCTTTAGCTAAAATATAAGACTGGATGGGTAATATTACTTCAGGTAAAATATAAGACTGGATGGCTTATATTTCTTTAGCTAAAATATAAGACTGGATGGGTAATATTACTTCAGGTAAAATATAAGACTGGATGGCTTATATTTCTTTAGCTAAAATATAAGACTGGATGGGTAATATTACTTCAGGTAAAATATAAAACTGGATGGCTTATATTTCTTTAGCTAAAATATAAGACTGGATGGGTAATATTACTTCAGGTAAAATATAAGACTGGATGGCTTGTATTTCTTTAGCTAAAATATAAGACCGGATGGGTAATATTACTTCAGGTAAAATATAAGACTGGATGTGTTATATTTCTTTACCTAAAATATAAGATTGGATGGGTAATATTACTTCAGATAAAATATAAGACTGGATGGCTTATATTTCTTTAGCTAAAATATAAGATTGGATGGGTAATATTACTTCAGATAAAATATAAGACTGGATGGCTTATATTTCTTTAGCTAAAATATAAGACTGGATGGGTAATATTACTTCAGGTAAAATATAAGACTGGATGGCTTATATTTCTTTAGCTAAAATATAAGACTGGATGGGTAATATTACTTCAGGTAAAATATAAGACTGGATGGCTTATATTTCTTTAGCTAAAATATAAGACTGGATGGGTAATATTACTTCAGGTAAAATATAAAACTGGATGGCTTATATTTCTTTAGCTAAAATATAAGACTGGATGGGTAATATTACTTCAGGTAAAATATAAGACTGGATGGCTTGTATTTCTTTAGCTAAAATATAAGACCGGATGGGTAATATTACTTCAGGTAAAATATAAGACTGGATGTGTTATATTTCTTTACCTAAAATATAAGATTGGATGGGTAATATTACTTCAGATAAAATATAAGACTGGATGGCTTATATTTCTTTAGCTAAAATATAAGATTGGATGGGTAATATTACTTCAGATAAAATATAAGACTGGATGGCTTATATTTCTTTAGCTAAAATATAAGACTGGATGGGTAATATTACTTCAGGTAAAATATAAGACTGGATGGCTTATATTTCTTTGGCTAAAATATAAGACTGGATGGGTAATATTACTTCAGGTAAAATATAAGACTGGATGGCTTATATTTCTTTGGCTAAAATATAAGACTGGATGGGTAATATTACTTCAGGTAAATTATAAGACTGGATGGGTAATATTACTTCAGGTAAAATATAAGACTGGATGGCTTATATTTCTTTAGCTAAAATATAAGACTGGATGGGTAATATTACTTCAGGTAAAATATAAGACTGGATGGCTAATATTTCTTTAGCTAAAATATAAGATTACATGCCTCAGATGAAATATTAGATTGGATGTGTTGATCTCCTTGTATAAAATATAAGATCGGAGGGGTTACGAAATACAAGCATGCTGTGGGATTGTTAATTTCTCTTGAAACAGAAAGCTCAAATAACAGAAATGAAGTCACAGCAACTGATTACATACACATAAAACAATTGGTTCTTTTTAAATATGTTCTACTCTAGTACTCTGGTAACATTATTCAGGATATTCAAAGTAATTGCATCCAAATTGGGCTAAATGAAAATTTATAAATTATAAGTTGTTTGAATAATAAATTTCTCCAATATGCATCAAGTTTAAAACAATTAAAAAATACCTTTTTTGAAATCTCCATCAAACATGGCCTTCTGTCCGACGTAATATCTGCCAAAAATCAAAAACAACTTGTATTGCTCTTTTGTCTTGACAAGTAGGACCTATAATATGATTTTAGGAGCAAAAAATCATCAATAGTATCTCTATTGTGAAACCTGTTGAGTAAAGTGCAATTTTTAACAGTTTAAAGGCTTGTTTTGAATCAATACGAGGGTGCTTCAAAAAGTTCCGTCACTAGGCATATATCCTTTGAACTGGATATTACACTGAGATAAAGTAGTGTATTTATAGTACTACTGGGTTCGCTCTCTTAAATTCCACAACAAAAATGAAAAAATTCCGGTTATTTATACCCCTGAATTACCTCCCCCTACCACACCTTTTGCATACTGGCATCTCTGAAAATGTCCTTGTTACAAAACGTTGTAAAAATTATTTGAATAATTCTATGCTTTTAATTTTTTTTGTACGCCATCTGTTGTTATTCGCCTATAATCCAGGAAAATGATTATCGATAATTCGGAAAGGTCTTCCTGTATACCAGATATGAGTGAATGCATATCTCTTAATTTTAGCGGAAATAACACTGATTTTCTTCATTTTGTTTACAGTAATGTTATAATATCTTTTAAATGTCGTAATTATTCTCATAGTATTAATATGTTTTCATATTTTTTTACAAATCCTAGTCCTTCAGTGTTTAAATTTGATATTCAACACATTATTGTAGAATTTTGCACAATGTTTACTGAAAATATTGATCATCCAAAAACGCTATTTCAGAAGATTGCTCTTCCAATTAATGTCCATTTAAAATTAAATTAATTTTACATGTTAGCTTAAAATGTTAATTTCTAAGACAATGCTTTTTCATCTACCATGCTTAAATTATGAATCTTGTAATGTACAGATATAACTGGTAATGTATGAGAAATTTCAAAGGTCTTCGACAAGTACTTAAAGAGAAACAGGCATTTAAAAAAGTAACAGTTAACATACCTGAAAAAAGATCAGGACGAAAAAGCCTCAGTATGTATAAGTGATGTGTATTAAATGTTCCATAACTTTCGTCACACAAAAGATACAGCATTCATTTTACCATCAGTGGAATGGTATTGAAACTCTCTTTCATTTGGTACCAAACATCAACACTCACAACGAGCACATAATTGTTAAAACGCGTTAGTGACAGAACTTATTGAATGACCCTCGTATTACAATTCATTTAAAAACCTGTATATACATCCCTTATTCTGTAACAGGTATGACAAATTAAAGCACATTTCTCCAATTGGTTAACGCCATTTTTTTCAAATTTAACGGTGGATAATGATAGCGATTTAGGATGACCAAAATTGCGGACAAATTCCAATTTGTAGAGGGCCTGTGTCACGGTTCATATATATCTAACAGGCAGATTGAAGCAGCAGTGTCTGACCAATTATCTCAGTTATAACAGTATCAGAATGGTAGGCCTGGTTCGAGCCTTAGTCCGTATGCACATTGTTTTCACTCTGTGGCTTCTGGTGATACCAGCGGACCGTGACTATATAAACTTTGGGTCAGGTAGGATGATATAGCAGCAGTGTCTCCTGGGTAAGCTCGGTCGGGAGAGCATCAGAGCAGTAGTCCGAGGGTCTGGGATCAAGCACCGGTCCAGATATGCATGCGACACAAAATACAAGGTGTTACCTGAATGTGATGAGATGTGATAAACTAAACTTGTCCTTCATGGGGAGACTGTCCACTGCACGGATCAGGGGTTTACACAGATGGAGCTTGTTGATCTGTAACAGAAATGGCACATGATAAACTAAACTTGTCCTTCATGGGGAGACTGTCCACTGCACGGATCAGAGGTTTACACAGATGGAGCTTGTTGATCTGAAACAGAAATGGCGCAAATTGCAACTTGACGGGAAGTGACGTCTCATCCAAACATTATGCTATTTAGAGCAGCTTCCCGAGATGGAGAATACGAAGAAATCGGGCATAATGCTATTCTTACTACCGAATAGGTTTTTCTGCTTCTTTCACATACCGGTAGGATGCATTCCACTCATTCCATTATAGTAGATCGGTTACCGCTCGTTTAACTTCCCTTCAGGAAAGGAGACATTATTGTTCTGGCGTCATGCATACGTATTAATCGGCCGATTTGTCATGCATTTTGTGTAACAACCCCATGGAGAATTAGACTATTTTATTTTCTACTTTTTGTTTGTTTTTTATCCCCCTGAGGGGGAAGTGGGCCAATCCCGGAGGTACTGCAATACCGGGCCAACCCGTGGCGAGAGCGGAGCAAGCCCCTGACATCTCACCTAAGTCCAAAAATCAGTTTAATATCGAAGTCCCCCAATGGGGGACGTATCAGATATTAAGCTGATAAGAACAGATACTACACTTTGATCTTAGCCAAAAGGCCGAGAAGCGATAACAACTCAACGTTCCGGAGAGGATTTATACAGCAAATATACCACTACAGTCCGAGATACAATATCTAAATAGGACCAAGATGTTTATAATTCATTGTTATTAATTCAAGGCGTGTACACAACAGTATGATAAACCATTACCTGTAAACCTCTTCAACTATTCTATCTGCTTTTAAACAATTAATACACCAAAATGAAAATAAAAGAGACAAAAACGTAAGATGTATTGATATAAAACTAAATATCTTACACCAGGTTTGTAACAAAGAGCAACAACTTTTAGTTCTATAAATAGAAATCGTTATTAAAAATAGAAAGGAATGTTAGGTACGCCTTAAGGGTATGTTTGCTTTTATTAGATTGTTGTAGAGAATGTTACCTTAAAGTGTCCTTTATGTGTTAAAGTTGTCCTTTCAATTAAAATATGCAGGGAAATGCTGCACAACTTTCAACGTTTTTGATATTTACATTTTTCATGCATGAAGAATATCTGCTGAAGAACATCTGCTCGTAACAATGAATAAGTCAGATCAAATTAGTGAAAATAATAAAAAGTGTTTTTAAAGACTTGCGAAAATAAAACAAGTAAAAAAAATGTATAAGACAATAATTTCTTTTTATCTTCTTTTTATACGCTTCCAGATTTAAAAAAAAAATATGACTAACAAAACGTATGATTCTGATATATATAAATCCTTTTTAAAGGACCAGGAGACAATCTGGCAGAATTGTTGATGCTTTTGAAAACATACCAAGTGCAATTAAGGACTTCATTTAAAACAGTTCACAAAACATGTACTGCTGTAGCTGTCAGCATATCAATCTTGAGATCAATAAAGTTAAAGGGGCACTTGGCAATCTTGCTTTTATTAAAACTTGCACCGTCCTGTTAGTATTACTACATAACTTGCATTTTTGAAATCATTAATATTAATTATTAGAATACCGGTAGTTGAAATTGTTTTTTGCATATTAGATCTCCTAACTGTTGGTTATATTGCACTAATAATATAATAGATTTAAACCTCCGGTAAAACATCAAAAACAATTGGAAATCTCATATATGTATTTAATTACGTGTATACAAGCAGGTTTAAAGTAAAAATTATACTGGATTTATAAATCTAGAGGCTATTTTACTGCTTGAAAAAACTTCCAAGATTGCCATGTGTCCCTTTAAGTCACACATGCTTGTCCTGTTTCCCTGTTTTTGTTTACATTAAAACTGATCAACAGATTTACAAAAAAGTCTGCCATGTGTCCTTATAATACTATTCTATCCATAATTTAATTGCGGAAATATACAAAAATACAAGCCTCTGTGGATGTTGTATTCCTTGGTTCTCGACCAAGATATCAGAACTAGATATCGGAGATAAAAGTAAATAGAGATTATAAATAATAGTATGAAGTTATCATATAAACAAAACTTAACTATTATGGCATGATGACCTAGATACTGACACAGATTGTGGATTACATTTAAATTAAATGTTTAAGCTCATGTAACATTATTTTTCTTATCATGTTATTGGATGACAATATTCTTTTAAATTTCGTTTCGCCCAAATCTGTGTTTCAAGTTTACCATACAATAGCTGGGTGCATATTGACAAGGAAGTAAAAGGAAAACAGATATGTTTTAGCCTGTCTAAACACTGCGATAAACTTCACATTCCATACCCACCTACAAAATGGCGACAGGACAACGATTTGTGAGATCGACAGAAAAAGCTTCAGAGGAATGTTATGAGTTTGTCTGTCGCCCATGTGCTGCAGATGACAAAATCCTGGAGGCTGTTAAATACTGTCAGGAGTGTACTGAGTACATGTGTTCCAAATGTCTTAAAGAACATAACAGATTTGCTGCCATGAGGAGTCACCATCTACAAGACCCGGCAACTGTGACAGTGCGAGGCCCTCCTCCAGCCAAGTTTGTACCCAAAGAGCCATGTCCCATTCACCATGGCAACCCCATCGACACCTACTGTGGCAACCACGATGTTGTGTGCTGTGGGACGTGCATTTCCGTGAATCACAGGTATGTTTGTCTTTATGTTTATGGGGTGCTATTTAATATCTAATCACTAAATCTGGATATAAATTGAATATATGATATCTCATATTATCTTTGGATACCATTAATTATTTTAGATATATTGAATTTGATTAAATATATCCATAATACATTTAAAGATATACATATATCTTAATCAATGTATCAATGTATATATATATATCTTATATTCAACCTGTGGATATACAGTATTTCCCCAAAAGAGCGCAACACCTAACTGACAGCTCCTGCACCTTTTAACTTTTAATTTTTATTTCTTTAAAAATTCTTAAAAATCAATAAATTTCCGATCTATTCTATCCCAAAATCCTTAATCTCTTGTAGTTTCAGAGAAGATTTTTGAAGTTCTTCCCTATAACTCTATGTAAAACTGATCCAACTCTATGTAAAACTGATCCAACAAGGGAGGGAAAAAAAAATACTTCTAAAATCAAAACAAACAATACAAGAGGCCCAAGAGGGCCTGTGGACGCTCTACTGGCTCTAGATAAAGTTTATGTATAAGGGGCCATAACTCTTTCAAATATCGTTCAACCAGAACATGGTGATGATATACGCAACTAGGCTTGGTACTGATTGTCCCTGACAAGTTTCGTTGAAATCCAGCCAGAGGTTCAGGAGAACTAGTCTGTACGAAGTTTGTGTATTAAAACCTTTAAGGGGTCATAACTCTGCCAAAATTCATTCAACCACAACACGGCAATGACAGGTACAACTAGGCTTGGTACTGATCATCCCCATCAAGATTCATTGAAATCCAGCAAGGAATTCAGAAGAGACTAATCTGGACAACGTTTGGCTATTAAAACCGTTAAAGGGCCATAACTCTGCCAAAAATAATTCAACACGAATATGGCGACGATATGCACAACTAGGCTTGATACTGATCATCCTTTTCAAGTTTCGTTAAAATCCAGTCAGGGGTTCAGGAGAACTAGCCCGTAAAATGTTTGTGTATCAAAAAACTTTGAAGGGCCATAACTCCACCAAAAATCTGTTAACCAGAATGCCACGATGATATGCACAACTATGCTTGCTGCTGATCATCCCTGTAAAGTTTCGTTGAAATGTGGGGAGGCGTTCAGGAGAACTAGTCCAAAGTTTGTGTATTAAAACCTTTAAAGGGCCATAACTCTGCCAAAAATCATTCAACCGAAACACGGCAATGATTTGCACAACTAGACCTGATACTGATCATCCTTATCAAGTTTCGTTCAAATCCAGCCAGGGGTTCAGGAGAAATAGTCCAGACAAAGTTTGTGTATTAAAACCTTTAAAGGGACTCCACCAAAATCATTCAACTGGAACACAGTGACGATATGTACAACTAGGCTTGGTACTGATCATCCTTGAAAAGTGTCACTGAAATCTGGCCAAATGAAGGCCCTTTCTTCTTAATCAGGCCAAAATATAGCATATTTCAGAAAATCAAGGGCCATAACTCCGGTGTAAATGGTCCAATCTGGCTGTTTTGAAACTTGTTGGAGCTTTCATTGATAGTTACAATCTGGTAAAGTTCGGATGAAAAATGAAGGCCCTATCATAGTATTAACGAGGCAAAATATAGCATATTTAACTAAATCAAGGGCCATAACTCTGCTGTTTCTCGTCCGATCTGGTTGGTTTTCAAACTTGTCAGAGCTTTCATTTATATTAACAATCTGGTAAAGTTTGGTAAAGATCGGACAAAAAATCAAGACCCTTTCGTAATATACTTTTTTCAACTAAATCAAGGGCCATAACTCCACTGTTGCGGGTCCGAGGCTGGTTTTCGAACTTGTCCAAGCTTTCATTAATATTAACAATCTGGTAATGTTTGGTAAAGATCGGATGAAAAATGAAGGCCCTATCGTCTTAACGAGGCAAAATATAGAATTATTAACTAAATCAAGGCGCTATAACTCTGCTGTTGCTGGTCCGAACTGGCTGTATTTCGAACTTGTCCAAGCTTTCATTGATAGTAACAATCTGGTACGGTTTGGTAAAGATCAGATAATAATGGAGGCCCTATCGTCTTAACGAGGCAAAATATAGCATTTTTAACTAAACCAAGGGCCATAACTCCGCTGTTATTGGTCCGATCTGGCTGGTTTTTAAATTTGTCCAAGCTTTCATTGATATTAACAATCTGGTAACGTTTGATAACGATCGGATGAAAAATGAGGGCCCTATCGCCTTAACGAGGCAACATATAGCATTTTTAACTAAACCAAGGGCCATAACTCCGCTGTTACTGGTTCGATCTGACTGGTTTTCAAACTTGTCCGAGCTATCATTGATATTAACGAATCTGGTGAAGGTTGGTAAAGATCGGATGAAAAATGAAGGCCCTATCGTCTTAACGAGGCAACATATAGCATTTTTAACTAAGTCAAGGGCCATAACTCCGCTGTTACTGGTTCGATCTGGCTGGTTTTCGAACTTGTCCGAGCTTTCATTGATATTAACAACCTGTTAAAGTTTGTTAAAGATCGGATGAAAAATGAAGGCCCTATCGTCTTAACGAGACAAAAGTTAACGACGGACGACGGACGACGGACGGACGGACGGAAGACGGACAACTCGCCATCCCATAAGCTCTGCTGGCCGTTGGCCAGTAGAGCGTAAAATCAAAAAGAAAATATTAAAAAAAAAAATTGAACCATAAACCAGGATTTCCTATGAATAAACAAGAGGCCCAAGAGGGCCTGTGGACGTTCTACTAGCTAACATGGCTCTTATAACATCAATGAGAGCGAGAGACTGCCATTTACTTTTGAAAGTTTTTGGCAAAATACAGCTTATCAACTAAATCAAGGGTAAATAACTAAAGAATCTGGTAAAATTTGGTGAAGATCAGATGAAAAATGAACGCCCTACCGTATTAACGAGGCACATATAGCATTTTTACCTAAATCAAGAGCCATAACTCCTCTGTAACTGGTCTGACTGGTCCAACATAGAGCTAAAAAAAATAAAAAAAAATAAAAAAAATAATTATAAAACAAAAATTAAACAAGAGGCCCAAGAGGGCCTGTGGACGCTCTACTGGCTAACATGGCTCTTATAACATCAATGAAGTGAGTGACTGCCATTTACGTTTTTTTGAAAGTTTCGGGCAAAAAACAGCTTTTTAACTAAATCAAGGGCCATAACTAAATAATCTGGTAAAGTTTGGTAAAGATCAGATGAAAAATGAAGGCCCAACCGTATTAATGAGGCAACATATAGCATTTTCAACTAAATCAAGAACACCTCTGTTACTGGTCCGACTGGTCGAACATAGAGCTAATAAAAAAAAAAATTAAAAAAAAAAATCAATCAAAAATCAAAGAAACAATTAAAAAAAAAATATTAAAAAAAAAATAATTCAAATAAAAAAAATCCCTAAACATGTCTATGTAAAACATGTGACCCCTTGGTGTAAAACATGTGACCCCTTGGGGCGGGGTCAAATATGACCCGAGGGTTACCATTTGAACAAACTTGGTAAAGGACCATCAACTTATAGCAAATGCAAAATATTAAACCTCTGGCTCTTGCAGTTCCAGAGAAGAAGATTTTTTTAAGTTTTTCCCTATACAAGCATTTATGTAAAACTGTGACCCCCGGGGCGGGGCCAGATGTGACCCCAGGGTCCCCATTTGAACAAAATTGGTAAAGGACCATAGCTTATAGCAACAGCAAAATATTAAACCTCTGGCTCTTGCAGTTTCAGAGAAGAAGATTTTTTAAGTTTTTCCCTATACATGTCTATGTAAAACATGTGACCCTTGGGGCGGGGCCAAATGTGACCCCAGGGTCACCATTTGAACAAACTTGGTAAAGGACCATAAGCTTTATGCAAATGCAAAATATTAAACCTCTGGCTCTTGCAGTTCCAGAGAAGAATTTTTTTCTTCAGATTTTCCCTATACAAGCATTTATGTAAAACTGTGAATCCCCGGGGCAGGGCCAGATGTGACCCCAGGGTCCCCATTTGAACAAAATAGGTAAAGGACCATAAGCTTATAGCAACAGCAAAATATTAAACCTCTGGCTCTTGCAGTTTCAGAGAAGAAGATTTTTTAAGTTTTTCCCTATACATGTCTATGTAAAACATGTGACCCTTGGGGCGGGACCAAATGTGACCCCAGGGTCACTATTTGAACAAACTTGGTAAAGGACCATAAGCTTATAATAAATGTAACATATCAAACCTCTGACTCTTGTAGTTGGCGAGAAGAAGATTTTTAAAAAAAAAATCCTATATAAGTAAAACTTATATACAAAAACTGTGACCCTCGGGGCGGGGACAAATTTGACCCCCGGGTCACCATTTGAACAAACTTAGTAGAGGACCATAAGCTGATGCTACATGTATTACATGAGAGCTCTGTGCCATGTGGTTCCAGAGAAGAAGAATGTTTTCAGTTTTTCCCTATACAAGCCTATGTAAAACTGTGACCCCCGGGGTGGGGCCAAATGTGACCCCTGGGTCACCATTTGAACAAACTTGATAGAGGACCACAAACTTATAGCAAATGCAAAATATTAAACCTCTGGCTCTTGCAGTTTCAGAGAAGAAGATTTTTTAAGTTTTTCCCTATACATGTCTATGTAAAACATGTGACCCTTGGGGCGGGGCCAAATGTGACCCCAGGGTCACCATTTGAACAAACTTGGTAAAGGACCATAAGCTTTATGCAAATGCAAAATATTAAACCTCTGGCTCTTGCAGTTCCAGAGAAGAATTTTTTTCTTCAGATTTTCCCTATACAAGCATTTATGTAAAACTGTGAATCCCCGGGGCAGGGCCAGATGTGACCCCAGGGTCCCCATTTGAACAAAATAGGTAAAGGACCATAAGCTTATAGCAACAGCAAAATATTAAACCTCTGGCTCTTGCAGTTTCAGAGAAGAAGATTTTTTAAGTTTTTCCCTATACATGTCTATGTAAAACATGTGACCCTTGGGGCGGGACCAAATGTGACCCCAGGGTCACTATTTGAACAAACTTGGTAAAGGACCATAAGCTTATAATAAATGTAACATATCAAACCTCTGACTCTTGTAGTTGGCGAGAAGAAGATTTTTAAAAAAAAAATCCTATATAAGTAAAACTTATATACAAAAACTGTGACCCTCGGGGCGGGGACAAATTTGACCCCCGGGTCACCATTTGAACAAACTTAGTAGAGGACCATAAGCTGATGCTACATGTATTACATGAGAGCTCTGTGCCATGTGGTTCCAGAGAAGAAGAATGTTTTCAGTTTTTCCCTATACAAGCCTATGTAAAACTGTGACCCCCGGGGTGGGGCCAAATGTGACCCCTGGGTCACCATTTGAACAAACTTGATAGAGGACCACAAACTTATAGCAAATGCAAAATATTAAACCTCTGGCTCTTGCAGTTTCAGAGAAGAAGATTTTTTAAGTTTTTCCCTATACATGTCTATGTAAAACATGTGACCCTTGGGGCGGGGCCAAAAGTGACCCGAGGGTCACCATTTGAACAAACTTGGTAAAGGACCATAAGCTTATAGTAAATGCAAAATATCAAACCTCTGGCTCTTGTAGTTTCCAAGAAGAAGATTTTAAAAAAACAAATCCTATATAAGTCTATGTCAAACTGTAACCCCCGGGGCGGGGACAAATTTGACCCCAGGGTCACCATTTGAACAAACTTAGTAGAGGACCATAAGTTGATGCTACATGTAATACATGAGAGCTCTGTGCCTTGTGGTTTCAGAGAAGAAGATTTTTTTCAAGTTTTTTCCTATATGTCTATATGAAAAACATGCAAAACCTCAATATACAAATTTTGGACCCCGGGGCACGGCCATTTGAACAAACTTGATAGTCTAGGCGTTGGCGATCATTTTAAAAGAAAAACTGTTGAAATCTGTCCAGCGGTTCTGGAGAAGAAGATTTTTTAAGGTTTCGACCATATATGGTAATGGCAGCCATCTTGGATGTAGCGTTGACCTAATTTTAACAAATCTAAAAAGCATTCATCTAAGGATCATCCATGTGAAGTTTGGTCAAAATTAGCCAAGCGGTTTCTGAGGAGAAGTCGTTTGAAGAAAAGTTAACGGACGACAGACAGACAGACGACGGACGACGGACAACACAGCATCCCATAAGCTCTTCTGGCCCTTGGCCAGTAGAGCTAAAAATTAAAAAAAAAAAGAAAATAAAGAAATTAAAAAATTTAAAACAAGCATTGATGTAAAACTGTGACCCCCGGGGCGGGGCCAGATGTGACCCCAGGGTCAGCATTTGAACAAAATTGGTAAAGGACCATAAGCTTATAGCAACAGCAAAATATTAAACCTCTGGCTCTTGCAGTTTCAGAGAAGAAGATTTTTTAAGTTTTTCCCTATACATGTCTATGTAAAACATGTGACCCTTGGGGCGTGACCATATGTGACCCTTGGGGCGTGACCAAATGTGACCCCAGGGTCACCATTTGAACAAACTTGGTAAAGGACCATAAGCTTATAATAATTGTAAAATATCAAACCTCTGGCTCTTGTAGTTTCCGAGAAGAAGATTTTAAAAAAAAAAATCCTATATAAGTCTATGTAAAACTGTGACCCACGGGGCGGGGACAAATTTGACCCCAGGGTCACCATTTGAACAAACTTAGTAGAGGACCATAAGCTGATGCTACATGTAATACATGAGAGCTCTGTGCCTTGTGGTTTCAGAGAAGAAGATTTTTTAAACTTTTTTCCTATATGTCTGTATGAAAAACATGCAAAACCTCAATATACAAACTTTGGACCCCCGAGGCACGGCCATTTTTGACCCCGGGAACTTTAGTTGAACAAACTTTATAGTCTAGGCGTTGACGATCATTTTAAAAGAAAAACTGTTGAAATCTGTCAAGCGGTTCTGGAGAAGAAGATTTTTTAAGGTTTCGACCATATATGGTAATGGCAGCCATCTTGGATGTAGCGCTGACCTAATTTTAACAAATCTAAAAAGCATTCATCTAAGGATCATCCATTTGAAGTTTGGTCAAAATTAGCCATGCGGTTTCTGACGAGAAGTCGTTTGAAAAATTCCCTATACATGTCTATGTAAAACATGTGACCCTTGGGGCGGGGCCAAATTTGACCCTAAGGTCACCATTTGAACAAACTTGGTAAAGGACCATAAGCTTATAGTAAATGCAAAATATCAAACCTCTGGCTTTTGTAGTTTCTGAGAAGAAGATTTTTTAAAAAAAAATCCTATATAAGTCTATGTTATACTGTGACCCCCGGGGCGGGGACAAATTTGACCCCAGGGTCATCATTTGAATAAACTTAGTAGAGGACCATAAGCTGATGCTACATGTAATACATGAGAGCTCTGTGCCTTGTAGTTTCAGAGAAGAAGATTTTTTAAAGTTGTTTCCTACATGTCTATATGAAAAACATGCAAAACCTCAATATACAAATTTTGGACCCCCGGGGACTTTATTTGAACAATCTTGATAGTCTAGGCGTTGGCGATCATTTTAAAAGAAAAACTGTTGAAATCTGTCCAGCGGTTCTGGAGAAGAAGATTTTTTAAGGTTTCGACCATATATGGTAATGGCAGCCATCTTGGATGTAGCGCTGACCTAATTTTAACAAATCTAAAAAGCATTCATCTAAGGATCATCCATGTGAAGTTTGGTCAAAATTAGCCAAGCGGTTTCTGAGAAGAAGTCGTTTGAAGAAAAGTTAACGGATGACGGACGACGGACGACGGACGACGGACGACAGACGGACGACGGACGACGGAAGACGGACAACACACCATCCCATAAGCTCTGCTGGCCCTTGGCCAGTAGAGCTAAAAAAATATATAATATAAAAAAGAAATTCATAAAATCTGGTAAAGTTTGGTAAAGATCGGATGAACAATGAAGCCCCTATCGTCTTAACGAGGCAAAATATAGCATTTTTAACTAAATCAAGGGTAACAACTCCGCTGTTACTGGTCCGATATGTTTGGTTTTCGAACTTGACCGAGCTTTTATTGACATTAACCATTTGATAAAGTTTGGTAAAGATCGGATAAAAAATAAAGTGTTAACAAGGCAAAATATAGCATTTTGAACTAAATCAAGGGCCATAACTCCGCTTTTACTTGTCCGATATGAATGCTTTTCGAACTTGTCCGAGCTTTCATTGATATTAACAATCTGATAAAGTTTGGTAAAGATCGAAAGAACAATGAAGCCCCTATTGTCTTAACGAGGCAAAATATAGCATTTTTAACTAAATCAAGGGCAATGACTCCGCTGTTACTTTTCCGATATGAATGGTTTTCGAACTTGTTCGAGCTTTCATTGATATTAACAATCTGATAAAGTTTGATAAAGATCGGGAGAACAATGAAGCCCCTATTGTCTTAACAAGGCAAAATATAGCATTTTTAACTAAATCAAGGGCAATAACTCCGCTGTTAATGGTCCGATCTAGCTGGTTTTCGAACTTGTCCGAGCTTTCATTGATCTAAAAAAAAGATTCATTCAATCTGTGCAAGTTTGGTAAAGATCAAATAATAAATGACGGTGCTAGAGTGTTCACAAGGCTTAATATGGCATTTTTTAGCAAAACAAGGGCCATAACTCCGTTGAAATTATTTCGATCTTGCCGGTTTTCGAACTTGTTCGAGCTTTCATTGATATAAAGACACTGGCAAAGTTAAGTAAAGATCCGATCAATATTGAAGGCCCTAGAGTGTTCACAAGGCAGAATATAGCATTTTTCAGAAAAAACAAGGGCCATAACTCCGGTGTTACTGATCCGATTTAGCTGGTTTTTGAACTTGTTCGAGCTTTCATTGATATTAACAATCTGTGCAAGTTCTAATAATAAATGAAGGTGCTAGAGTGTTCACAAGGCAGAAAATGGCATTTTTCAGAGAAAAAAAAGTGCCATAACTCTGGTGTTACTGACCCAATTCAGCTGATTTTCGAACTTGTCCAAGTTATAATTGGTATTAACAATCTATGCAAGTTTGGTAATGATCAAATAATAAATTCACAAGGCAGAAAATAGCAATTTTCAGAAAAAACAAGGGCCATAACTCCTGTGTTACTGATCCGAT
>JAWPHD010015850.1:0-52987 GCA_037043455.1 Cyrtodaria siliqua
GCAAAAGCTGTTTAGCTTGTTTATCGATGTAAATTAAAATATGTATTCGCAGTTTGTGACTGTACCGAAGACCAGTAGAGCTTATGGGATGGCGAGTTGTCCATCGTCTGTCATCCGTCGTCCGTCGTCGGCCATCGTCCGTTAACTTATTCCTTGTGAACACAAAAGGGCCTTCATTATTAATCGGATCATAACTAAACTTTACCATGATCTTTATATCAATGAAAGCTCGGATAGGTTTCAAAACCAGCTGGATCGGATTAGTTTCACCGAAGTTATGGCCTAGATTCGCTGAAAAATGACATGGTCTGCCTTGTGCTGTGCCTCTAGAACCTTCATTTATTATTTGATCTTTAACAAACTTGCAAATATTATTGATATCAATGAAAGCTCGGTAAATTTTGAAAACCAGCCAGGTCGAATCAGTAACACCAGAATTATGGCCATTGTTTTGCTGAAAATGCAATTTTCTGCCTTGTGAACACTCTAGCAACTTCATTTATTATTTGATCTTTACCAAACTTACAAATATTGTTGATAGCAATGAAAGCTCGGTAAATTTTGAAAACCAGCCAGGTCGAATCAGTAATACCAGAAATATGGCCCTTGTTTTGCTGAAAATGCAATTTTCTGCCTTGTGAACACTAGAACCTTCATTTATTATTTGATCTTTACCAAACTTGCACAGATTGTTAAAATCAATGAAAGCTCGTATAAGTTCAAAAATCAGCCAGATCAAAGCAGTAACACCGGAGTTATGGCCCTTGTTTTGCTGAAAAGTGCCATGTTCTGCCGTGTGATCACTCTATGACCTTCATTTATTATTTGATATTTACCAAGCTTGTTAATATCAATGACAGCTCGGACAAGTCTGAAAACCAGCCTGGTGTTATGGCCCTTAATTCAGTTAAAAATGCTGTATTTTGCCGGGCTTTCATTTGGCCGAATTTCAACGAAACTTTGCAGGGGTGATCAGTATCAAGCCTTGCTGTGCATATCGTCAACATGTCCCGGTTGAATGATTTTGGCAGAGTTATGGCCCTTTAAATGTTTTAGTACACAAACTTTGTCCGGACTAGTTCTCCTGAACCCCTTTCCGGATTTCAAAGAAACTTTGCAGGAATGATCAGTATCAAGCCTCGTTGTGCATATCATCGCTGGGTTCTGGTTGAAAGACTTTCGGCGGAATTATGGCCCTTTACAGGTTTTAATGCGCAAACATTTTCCGGACTAGTTCTCCTGAACCCCTGGCCGGATTTCATCGAAACTTGGTAAGGTTGATCGGTATCAAGCCTAGCTGTGCACATCATCGCAGTGTTCCAGTTGAATGTTTTTTTTGGAGGAGTTATGACCCTTTAACGGTTTTAATACACAAACTGTGTCCAGATTAGTCTCTTCTGAACTCCTGGCCGGATTTCCAACAAAACGTTTTAAGGGATATCAGTTCCAAGCCTAGTTGCGCCTGTCATCGGCCGGTGTTCCGGTTTAATGATTTTTGGCAGACTTATGGCCCTTTTAAATGTTTTAATACACTAACTTTGTACAGGCTAGTTCTCCTGAACACCTGGCCGGATTTCAACGAAACTTGGTAGGGATGATCAGTACCAAGCTTGGAGTTGTGCATATTGTTGATGTGTTCCGGTTGAATGATTTTTATTGGAGTTGTGGCTCTTTAACGTTTCTATAAATACATTTTGTCCCGATAGTTCTCCAGATACCCTGGCCGGATTTCAACGAATCTTGGTGGGGATGATCAGTACCAAGCCTAGTTGCGCATGTCATCGCCGTGTTCCAGTTGAATGAAATTTGGAAGGGTTGACTGTCCTCCTTGAATGCTACTTTCCCTGTCCGATCTTTGTATATTTCTTTATGGCCTTTTAAATGTTTTAATAACCTAACAATGTACAAGATTAGTTCTCCTAACCCCTGGCCGGATTTCAATGAAACTTGTACTGATGATCGTTACCAAGCCTAGTTGTGCATATTGTTGCTTTGTATTCAAACCAAATTGCAATTTAAAAAATGTAATAATTGGTGTACGATAAATAATATGGTTATTAATCCTACCATAAAGTCAACGTGTATGATCTTGATTCAAACAAAAATTTAGCAAACTGTGCAGAATTGTTGCTTAAAATAAATAACACAGCTATTCAAAATGTAAAAGTACACAAGTTACTATGTATATATATGTATATACTTTGATGAATCATTATCGTGGAAACTTATCTAAGCATGCAATAAACTTGTGTCAAATATTAATCTATTGAAAAGGATTTCTTATTACCTAACCTATGACATGAAGAAACTGTTCTATAACTCTTATATTATGTCTACTTTTGAGATATGAATGTATAGTATGCAGCCAAACATTCTTATTAATAGAATACTTAAATCCAAAGAGGTCCGCACGAATTATTCTCGTGGAACCTATACAAACACCGTCTAAACTAAGTGTTTAAGGAACTCCAGTGGCGTACCTTTCACGCAGATGTAATTATCACACATGAGTTATGATTTATAAATCACTTAACAATTGACTCCGGATTACATAACCAATTTAATAACCTTCTCTTCAAATTCAAATTATAACTTTAGATCTGCTGTTGGCAGGATATAGCTCATTTAAAACAGAGAACAAATATTCTTAAACGTACTTTTGGATATTCAGGAATGGTAGTTTGGTACATGATTCCCGTTGACATAAGAGCTTCACATTCTTTAATACATTTAAGATTAAATACAAATCCTTTCTTTTAATGAAAGAATGAAACTTGATTGTATTTTTTAACCTTATAGAACGAAATAGTTTACTTAAGGAGGATTTGACCTATTCGAAAACTTAAGGGTACGCATACGAACTATATATTTTTTTAATTTGAAGATATTTGCGATTTGAATCTAAATTTTGTTTTGTCGTCGTAAAAACAAGTTTTAATACTATTAATAACGTATCAAATAAGCTATGTTTGAAGATGGTTAAAAAAGTCGCTTTGTACCTCAATTCGTTAACGTTTCATAGAGTGTTCGGCTAGTCACATGCAAATATTTTTTATATCAAACTGTTCGTCTTGTTTAGACATTTCATCTGAAATATGAATTATATCATTTAAATAAAGATGTAAAATATTATTAATATAGTTTCCTTTTTAAATGGCTCGATAAAACACTGTAAAATTTTAATATGTTTTAAAGAGTTTAATTTCCTATCGGAATATAAACAAATGTCCTGGTCATCGGAATATCTTTTTTCGGTATTCTTGTTTTAATTGACTCTTCGAAAAGGTCGTCTCTGTCGACGTCTCGTCGTGAAGATAACGATGTCGACGTTATTTGTATTGAAAGCACATTGAACATAGTGGTGATATATCAGCAGTTAATTATTTAATAATAAAGCTCTTCGTATTAATGGTGATAGAACCCTGTTAGACGGACTGTACATGTTATTCAAAATAAATTGCTGGAGGATTTTAGCAAATCGTCAATTTACTAGTAAAAGGTTGTTCGCTACCGTCATACCGAAGCCCTGAACATTATAGTAAATATATTTAAGTGTCGCAAATGAAGCCACACGTATCTTACAAACAAATTCATATTTTACAATTTTATGATAATGGCGAAATAGTGCTGCAAAAGCCAAAATAATGCCGAGATCAGCGAGGTGTTATAACAAGTTGTCTGTCCCTCGCGAAGACATATTTTCGCACATTAATATCTCTATCATCCAGGTAACACAAGTCAGAGCCTGAATTCCGTGTTCATTAAAATGTTTAAATGAAAGTATTTAAATACCACTATCTACTTTGCAAAGGGGCTGGCGTGCACTAGTGGATAGCACAGTGGATTTGAATCTGGAGGACTCGGTCCAAACCTCACCGGCACCGCTGTGTTTTGTTGGCGTGTTCTTGGGCAAGATACTTTCCATTTGCCTCGTCCTTCGGATGGGGACGTAAACCGGGCGGTCCTCTGAGTACGTAAGAGAACCATAGGAATCCATAAGAAGTATTTAGGTAAGAGTATAGCAAGCTCCCGGATTCATTTGTATTTTAGGCATTCCCTCTCTCAGGCATTTCCGAATAACCTTTAATGTACTGATGATCAGTAAACAACATTTAATTCATACTTCACATGCTTAGTAACCTAGAACATGTGTGCATGGGACACCGGTGCGCCGCTATAGTGTTGGCAGTCGATAGCAGAGGATATGACTAAGTAATATTGGCAAATTGTGATAACAGCATGACATTTGGTAGAATAATTCCATAGTGTGTCCTGGTCATGTCATTAATCTGAGCCACCTCAATTTCCCCTTCTTATGTTCTCCGAAGGGAGAGCATGTAGTTGCCGCCTTGTCCATCTGTCCGTCTGTACGTACGTATATGCTGTCCGGACCATAACTCACGCTTACGGAACTGCAATTAAACTTCATACAATGATAGAGGATAATGAGAGGTAGAACCATAACTCTATCTTCTTTCAAATTAGAGCTGTTGTCCATTGTAAGTTTATACTTACAATGGTTGTCCGGAGAATAACTCAAAAACTACTAATGGGACTTGCAATGCAACGTCACACGTTGATAGAGGGCAATGAGAGGAAGTGCAGAGCACAAGTACCTTAGCTATATCTCATTCAAACTATAGTTATTGCCCTTTGGGATGTTATACATGTACTTATAATTCTTGTGCGGAGCATAACTCAAAAACTACTAATGGAACTGCCATGAAACTTCATACAATGACAGAGAGCATTTATAGGTCCGTGTCTCTATCCGTCCGTCCGTCTGTCTGTCCATCCTGATATCCCAAATATTTCAGAAGTTTAACATTTGATAAGGCGCCAATATTATTGTGTCAGGTGTTATCTGTCATGCAACTCTGTACTATTAAGTTAAGATTTAATTACACCATACTTGCGTTCACTCTCCAGGGGTACGTTTCCAATCATTTGTAGATAAATTGTGCACAAATCAAAGGGGGTGTTTTTCTTATCTGCATGCATCATTTTTTCGATGGTGCGTATACCTAAATTAGCCCCAGGAACGCCCCTGGCATGTTATAGGACATTGATTTCATTCTGTTTATGAAACATTTATTTAATAAATTATTGTTTTTGTGAGTTTACCTAACTGCGTCTGATTTATGATTTGACAACGAAAACATCCGTAAATAATAATGTTGCATGTGATGAGACATGTCGCTTTATAGTTGTATAACGAGATGAGAGAGAACAGTATTAATTACAGGTAAAAACTGTTACTGAAAACTTGTACATTTGACGACCGTCTCTTTCCTTTTGTACATTTTAATTTCTGAAATCCTATATCAGGACAGACAGACAGACAATTTTTTTTTTTTTATTATTGATTTAAACTTTACAAGTTTATCATCATATACAATATGCAAACATTTATACGTGACAGAATAAACAAAACAAACAAACAACAAAAACATAATTTTGCACACTAGTTTCAAATAAATTGTATTATTGAATAATTTAAAATATTAAATAATTGAATAAAAATGTAGAAATAACACTGAACTTTAACTTACGCAAATTAAATTAAATTAAATATTAAAGTAAAAAAAAAAAAAAAAAATTGTTCTCATTATCACAAAAGCAGTAACATAAATAATTAATTGATAATAGTTTTCATTCGAGGATACACCTAGTTTTGATTAAACAATAAATCATTACGAGAATCAAATGCTTCTTTCCTTCTTTGATATAAGCAAAGCTTTCGATCGCGTATGGCACAAAGCTCTTTTAGCAAAACTTAAGTCTGCTGGTATGTCGGATGCACTTATAAGCTGGTTTTCCAATTATCTAGAAAATAGACGCCAATGCGTTATAGTTCCTGGTGCTAAATCAGAGTGGATTTCTATAAACGCAGGGGTACCACAAGGCTCTATTTTAGGGCCTCTTCTATTTTTAATATATATCAATGACATTGTTACGGATATAGATTCCAACATTCGTCTGTTCGCTGATGACACAAGTCTATATATTATTGTTGACCATGTAAATACCGCAGCCGATATCCTAAATTCCGATATAGTAAAAATAACTGACTGGGCGAATAAATGGCTTATCACTTTTAACCCAACAAAGACTGAATCATTATTGATATCTCGTAAAAGAAACAAACCCATACATCCACCTTTAAATATGCTTAATCAACAAATACCAGAAGTTACAACTCATAAACATCTGGGCGAGAAGCTTTCAAACGACTGCAGTTGGCATTACCACATAGAATATATGACAGCTAAAGCATGGACCAGAATAAATATAATGAGAAAACTTAAATTCCAGCTGGATCGTAAATCCTTAGAAATAATATATATTAGTTTTATAAGGCCCCTGTTAGAATATGCGGATGTCATCTGGGATAACTGCACACTTTATGAAAAACTGGAACTAGATAAAATCCAAAATGAAGCAGCTAGAATTGTAACAGGAGCTACCAAACTTGTATCCTTAAATAATTTGCAAACGGAAGTAGGCTGGGAAACGCTTGACGCTCGAAGGCGTAAACATAAGCTTGTTCTATTTTATAAAATGAATCATAACTTGGCACCACCGTATCTTACTACATTAGTTCCTCCTCTAGTAGGAGACGAGTCTCGATACAGCTTACGAAATGCAAATAATCTTCAAACAATTCATTCTCGAACACAAAATTACTCCGATTCATTTTTACCTTCTGTTGTTCGTGAATGGAATTTACTCCCGCAGGACGCCAGATCCTTAGAATCTGTCTACTCTTTCAAACGATATCTTACCCATGAAACACGTCCCCCGAAGTATTACTACACAGGTGACAGGAAAGCACAAATCCTACACACACGTCTCAGAACAAACTGTAGTTCATTAAACCATCACTTGTTTATCAAAAATATAACTGACTCTCCTCTGTGTCACTGTGGTAGTATCGAAAACACTGATCATTTCTTCTTCACGTGTCCAACCTATCACATTATTCGCTTAGAACTTATCAACTCTCTTTCAAATATATGTACTATCTCAACTAATATTCTCCTTTGTGGTGACCCCAATCTCAGTTACGAAACAAATGAAGTGATCTTCGAAAATGTGCAAAAATTTATATTAAAAAGCAAACGATTTTAAACTGACATTACTTATCACACATCAGTAAATGAATAAGTTAGATGCTGCTAGTACGGATGGTTCGCCCCTACCCATTGTCGCCGCCCATATTTCCCGTACATTTTTTTTTTTATATAGTAGTATTATTATTCAATATATCAATTTTATTATCTTTTGTGTGTGCGTTTTTCTTAGCTTTCAAACGTACTTTTCCTTCTAAATCTTGATAACATTTTCCATTGTATAAGAAATATTATGTTTCTATTTTCTCTTCTTGAGTAATGTATAATAAATCTGCCATTCTAGTGTTACATATAAACATGGTAAGGAAAGGAACTTAATAAGCATTACGCTTCCGTTCCAATCCTTTATTTGTTGTTATTGTATATATGCTTAACTTGTAAATACAATGAATAAAATATGTTTAAACGAAATGCTTCTTTTATAAACCAAGATAAATTAAACAACTCTTTCTTATTACTTGTTTTCATTAGCTCTATGAATTTTAAAACACTTGGACGTTTATAATAGTACTTTTTAATGTATTTTCTTCTTATATTAACATATACAGGACAAATCAAAACAAAATGGTATTCATCTTCAATGTCATTAGAATTACAAATGGTACAATAACGTTGGTTTCTTTCTAATCTGTTCTGTGCGTAGCGCCCAGTTTCAATTCGCAGTGAATGCGACGATAGTCTTAGTTTTGATAAAACAATTCGCAACTTATATGGCAAAATATCGAGATATGGTTCATATTCAAAATTGCCTTTAAAATGTAAATACATTGACAAAACTCTATTATTTACAACATCGCTGTTCCACTTTTGAACAAAACAGTCGACTAAACGCTGTTTAAAAACAGTATGAAATGTTTTCAAAGGAACACTATTTGGATTATTCCAAACATAGCCAAAACCATACTCGTTTAGAAGCTTTTTAATATTCCCAGCCCAATTATTACGCCAATTTTCTATGTTATTGACGGAATTATTGTAAATACTAGAAATTATAATATTGTCAGAGTTAACTGTTTTGCACCAATATTTAACGATTCTAACATAGCGCAATATATACAATGGATACCGCCCAAGTTCCCCGTAAATACCCGCATTGCTAGTAGAAGTCTTTACATTTAAAATATATTTACAAAATTTTAAGTGAATCCTTTCAATTTCTTTCGACTTAGAAAAACCCTAGGCTTCGCAACCATAATTCAGAATGGATCCAACAAAGGAGTCGAATAATTGACACATTGTCTTCGGTTTAAAATTAAACTTCTTAGTATTAGCAATTAATATATGTAAAGCCTTTAAACCCTTCCCTGCTAAACTTACTTGATTTAAAACAAATGTTCCGGTATAATTAAAAATAACTCCCAGATAATTAAAATCGTTAACTATTTCTAAGAAGTTGTCATTATATGTCCATGACTCATTTTGTTTTAATTGGCCCCTTTTCCTAAAAACCATAATTTTGGTTTTGACGGAATTTACTTCTAATCCCCATTTATTACAATAAGCTAGTAATAAATCTAAATTTTGCTGCAATTCATCAGGTGATTTTCCTACTAAAACCATATCATCTGCAAACAGTAGAAGAATAAGAGTAATATCGTCGATAGTAAGACCTGAACTAATATCATTTTGTAAATATAACTCTAAATCTTCAACGAAAAGGGAGAAAATTATCGGGGAAATTACCTCCCCTTGCCTTAGACCGATTGAACATTCGAACAAATCTGAATAACTATTGCAACTTTTAACACAAGATTTTACTTTAGAGTACATGTCTCTTATTATTCTAAGTAGCTTTCCATTTATGCCTATTTTATAAAGTTTTAGCCATAAGGCATTCCTATAAACGCTATCAAAAGCTTTTTTCAAATCAACAAATGCACAATACAATCGACCTGTGAATAACAGATTGTAATACAAAAATTGCATCGATAGTTGAACGACCCGACCTAAAACCAAATTGGGCGTCTGATATAATATTATTATCTTCTTCTATTTCTGGAGTATTTAAAGAAACAGCATGCGAAACGTTTGGATATTTCAATAAATTGAAAGAAATAAGCATTAATAACAATAATAAACAGCCCCATTGGTTTGGCAGAGATTGCAAAAAACATCGTAAACAGTTTCATAGAGCTAAATACATGTATAAATTAAGAAAGTCTGAAGAAAATAAAACAAACCTTTCAAATCAAAGTAAAATTTATAAAGCGCAAATACGAAATGCTCATTATAATTTTAAAAAGGATAATATAAACAAACTAAAAACATTAGGTAAATCAAATCCTAGAAAGTACTGGAAAATATTAAATGGCAAAAAAAATAATAGTGTAAATGCATCATTAAATGATTTACACGAACATTTTAAAAATATAAATTTCAAAGAAGACGTAGAAAATACTAATATTATAGAAAATACGCCAGAACTAGCACAGTCATCTGAGGAAATAAATGGTGAAATAACAATAGATGAAATTGAAAATATAGCACGAAAGTTAAAAAATAATAAAGCAAGTGGCATAGATAACATTTTAAACGAACATATTAAAACTACACTTCCGGTCATGAAAAACATTTATTTTAAATTATTCAACTTAGTATTGAACACCGGAATAGTTCCAGAATCATGGACAATTGGTATAATAAATCCAATTTTTAAAAATAAAGGCGATTCATTGAAACCAGAAAATTACAGACCTATTACTCTATTAAGTTGTCTTGGTAAATTATTCACAGCAATATTGAATGCTAGGTTAACGAAGTTTGCTGATGATTACGATCGTATTAATAGCTATCAAGCTGGATTTAGAAAAAACTTCTCTACTGTTGATAATATGTTTATACTTAACTCCCTTATTGATATTTTACGCAACAAAGGAAATAAACTTTTTTGCGCTTTTATAGATTTAAAAAATGCATTTGATACAGTCTGGAGATCAGGATTATGGTTTAAAATATTATCACATGACATAAATGGCAAAATATTTAACGTTATACGGAATATGCACAATAATATCAAGTCGTGTGTAACATTAAATGGTGTAAGATCCAACTATTTTGAATGTAATATAGGCGTACGGCAAGGGGAAAATCTCTCGCCATTATTGTTCTCTTTTTATCTAAATGATTTACATGCATTTTTTTCACAAAATCAAAATGTAAACGGAGTAAGTTGTCGAGAACATGAATTAGACAACGACGTTCTTATATATTTAAAACTATTTATTTTGTTATACGCAGATGACACTGTTATTGTATGCGAAACAGCAGATGACCTACAAGAAGCCCTTAATACTTATCAAACTTATTGCGATACATGGAAACTCACAGTCAACATATCAAAATCTAAAATTCTAGTATTTTCGAAAGGTAGACCAGGGAATTATTCATTTAGATTAAATAACGACACTTTAGACATCGTATCGGAGTACAAATATTTGGGAATATTATTTAGCAGAAGTGGAACATTTTATAATGCTAAAAAACATATTGCCAGTCAAGCCACTAGAGCTCTCTACAGCCTACTGAAGAAAGCAAAGCATCTTTGTCTACCAATCGATTTACAAATTGACATCTTTAATAAAACAGTTAAACCTATTTTGTTATATGGGTGTGAAATCTGGGGGTTTGGTAATTTAGAAATAATAGAAAGAGTGCAATTAAAGTTTTTAAAACACGTCTTAAATATAAAAACATCTACACCAAATTGTATGGTGTATGGCGAAACCGGTACTATGCCAATTTCAATTGATATTTACACAAAAATGTTATCATTTTGGTCAAAGGTAGTGTCTCCAGAAAGTAATAAACTCTCAGCTGATGTGTACATAGTATTGCATAGCTTATACAAATACAGCAATAGTACAAAGAAAAAATTAAATTTTAAATGGCTTAAATGTATCAAAGAAATCTTAATTAAATGTGGGTTTAGTGGCATCTGGGAAACGCACGACTTTCCAAATAGTAAGTGGTTGATTGCATCTGCGCATCAAAAGCTCGTAGATCTATTTTTTAACGAATGGTATGAAACAGTTGAAAACTCTAGTAGTTATTATATATACAGATTATTTAAAACTAAATTTGGCTTTGAGAGATACTTGACAGATACACCCGGTAAACTACTCAAGTATATGGTAAAGTTTAGAACAAGAAACCACAAGTTACCAATTGAAACTGGACGCTGGAATAAAATTGTGTATAATAACAGAGTCTGTACTTTATGTAATGAAGATATAGGAGATGAATACCATTACCTTCTAACATGTAAAACACTTAGTATGTTACGAAAGACTTTTTTGAAAAAGAAATACTATAAAAAGCCGAATATACATACATTTTACAACATTAAGAATTCAACAAACAAGAAAGAATTTAGAAAAGCGTGTGAATTTGTAAAGCAAATATTGAATAGATTCAAGTAGAAATGTATGCGTATATGTTATTATGAGATTTGAAAAATGTGTGTAAAGTCATACGAGAGTGTGGTTGTAAATTACTTCTTCGACAGTGTGGTGAAAATGAACTATATATAAATGATAGATATAGTTTTAAATTACGAATATAATTTAGCTCCTCCAATACATACAGTAAAGTAAATTCACTTGATTTACATCTGTCTAATAATCTATTGTTAATACTAAATAACTCATGTAATAGAGCCTTGTACGTTATATTCTATATGCATTACCTCATGTTTTCATGTATATGTATGAACTGAGTGAATAAAAGATTTGTATTTGATTTGTATTTGTATTCACACCATTTACTTATCCTTTTATTTAAAATACCGGTAAAGATTTTGGACAAACAACTAACAATAGTTATTCCTCTATAATTATTTACGTCGTCAGGGTCGTTCTTCTTAAACAAAGGTATAATAATTCCCTCGGTCCATTTTTCTGGAAAATATCCGGAGTTTAGTACAGCATTAAATAAATCAACAAGATGCGAGGAAATAATATCTACTGATTCGAGGAAATATTCATTCATGACAAAGTCTCCAGAAATTGACTTTTTTCGCTTCAAAGAACGAACAACAGATTCTACCTCAGCAATTGTTATAATTTTATCCAATTCTTCAAACTTACAACTGTTTTCATTAAAATCATGCTGCTGGCAGAAAGATTCTGCTTCATCATTTTCTACTTGAAAAATCTCCGTTGACAACTGAGAAAAATAATTATAAAATCTCTCAAGACTTATGTTTTCACTCTTCGATTTATTTTTTCGTAAAAATAACTTCCAAACATCTTTAGGCTTCTTATGCCTTAAATTCTCAATCTCACTCATCTTATTTTCATACGCACGCCGTTTTTTCTTTATAAGCATGTTATAGGACTTCTTTTTAATTAAAGAAGGACCGTCCTCTGTGTACTTTTGTTTTACCTATTTGTGTAAATTGTATATTTACATTGTTTATTATTTTTCTGACTAGATTTATATATTGTAAACATGTTGTAGACGAGAAACTGTATAGTTTAAGTCTGAATAAAAGTTTGTTCTGTTCTGTTCTGTTTAATATGCAATTCAACTCTATTTACCATCGATTTACACTTAATATATTGATTTAATGACTTGTTATAAATATTTTTAGCAGTAAAACACTCATTATCAAACCAAACAGCTTTTTTATCGGCAGTATTTGCAAAACGCACTCGATCATTATATATATATTTTTTGGAGAACAGAGGATCCGCGGCGTCGCGTATCACCTTCACAAAATAATTAATAGAGCTATTAACACTGTCCCTATGATTAGCGTTTATACAGAGCGATATATTATTCAGATCCGTTAATCTACCAATTAATCTACTACGAAACGTGCCGCGGCAATTTTCATCCCATGTAAATGCTACCCTCTCCGTAGTCGACTTAACGCACACGGGTTTAACACAATTAACTGTAAAGAAAAGCGGTGTATGATCGGACCACTCATTTAAAGGTTCGATTTTAAAATCATTTACACGATTGAAATTACATTCTTTCAATAAAAGATAGTAAATAACACTCGCACCATTTTGATTTGTGTAAGTGTAGGACCCCATCGAGTGATCACTACTGAGCCGACCGTTAGCCAATCTCAGGGCATTTCATGTTTTCTTCAGAATGTCAAGATCAGATGCAAACAATTTAGTGCGCAGTTTTAATAGGGTGACATAATACCGAGGGCTTAGTGGAAAACTAGTGTAAGTACATATAAATAATGTGTTTGTTTGTATGGGGTTTTATGTCATTTCAACACATGTAAGGTTATATATGACGGTCTATGTTTTTTGTGGAGGCAGACGACCCACTTTTCCTGGGTATAACCAGTACTGTACACCTCCCGCCATCCGTAAAAATCGACACTTCCTCACTTAAAGTTGAGCATCCAGTGGGATTCGAACCTGCAGCGATGAGACCATATAAAGAACAAGATACAGTAGTTTTCAACTAAGCCCTCGATACAACCTTGCGGAAACCAGGTATATTCCAAAAGAAGCACAGTTATCATATTAAAATATATATTTATGTGCATATTTAAGTAATTTCAAATAACTTCTCGCTGACAAAATCAACATGAACGGTAGAAATGATTAAAACTAACCACGTTGACGTGTTATACTTCGAAAATGAAATACAACCAGTCCTCTCAATACAAGCCTTAAACAGATGCTCATCTATTGATGTTTTTCCCCCCATTAAAGACCGTCTGTAGGAGGCCATGGTGTCTGTGCCGGCCATGGTGTCCGCGGATACTATGGCTTAGGCGTAGGAGGCCATGGTGCCCGCAAGGCCATTGTGTGTCCGCAGGGGGTGTCTCAACGTTATGTGATCGAGTGTAAGGTATTGTGTAGAGACAATACAGACTGGATAAGTAAACTGAATTGAATTGAATCTTGTTTAACGGCTCGTTACACAGTATAGGTTATTTAGAGCCACCCCAGAGAGAGTGGAATGTGGTATTAAAGCTTAGTGAGTGGTGAAATAATGACTAAATAGGGAAATTGAATAGAATTCAATCTTGTTTAGTGGCTCATCAACATATTATATGTTATTTAGAGCCGCCCCAGAGAAAGTTGATATTGAAGTTGGTATTATAGTTAATTGAGTGGGGGGAAATTGAATTGAATTGAATATTATTCAATGGCTCATCGACACCACATTATAGGTTATTTAGAGCCGCCCCAGAGAAAGTGGTGTATTATAACTTATTGAGTGATGAAATAATGAATTGAATATTGTTTAACGGCTCATCAACACATTATAGGTTACTTAGAGCCGCCCCAGAGAGATGGGAATGTGGTGTTAAAACTTATTGAGTTGAGAAATAATGACTAAATAGGAAATTGAATTGAATTGAACTAACGGCTCATCAACACATATGTTTTTAGAGCCACACCAGAGAGAGTGAAACTACACTATTAGGTGCAAACGCACGGAAAAAATCAAGAATCTCACCGTTAAGTCTTGACAGCGGAGTGTCAGCTAAAACCGTTCATTACCCCACCCGACTAAACTAATGTGCCAGTGTGCATAACTAAAACATTTATTTATTCAGATTTTGGTGAAAGTTATTTCCTTTAAGGGTAAACCTTTTTTTTATATATTATTAAATAATGAGCTTTCGGATGTAACTTTATCATGAGAGTCTTTCTTTTAAATAAGTTTGCGAAGCACAATGGCCGTTGTCCCTTTAATACTTGATTTATTTACCGTAATATCTATGACATTAATTGTAATACGGCACAGGGGTAACACGTATGATTTCGTAGCTACACATACATGTGTGCGTGTATGAGAGGGCTCGGCGGAGGGGATGCCGCATGTAACAATGTTTCAGTCATATCACGACGATGGCTGCGTTCAATAAATAAAACCAACATAATACAATTACAGATAGTATAAATGCAATATAGACTGACATATATTACCCAAATAATTGATTAAATTGTAAACAGTTTCAAGTTGCTACATGTGTATATGTGTATGCGTGTGTGATTGAGGGGAGTGTGGGTCCTGCATAATACGTATGATTTCGTTGCTACACATCTATGTGTGCGTGTATGAGAGGGCTGGGTGGATCGATCAAGGCACAGGAATGTCTTTCTCATCGGGATTTTTACCAGTCATCATTTTCCCCGTGTTTTAAGATCACTTGATCACTGATGCAAAATTTTCGGATTTCATTACATTATGTTGAAGCTAAAAATTGAGAGCGTGTTTTTCGTTGGCTTGAACAAATATCTATTTATTAAATATCCATGGAGATTCCCAGTTTCCATTGTCGATAAAAAGGATGGCTCTAAACTATTTTATGTCGATTTTCGCGCTTTGAATACAATTACGAAACCGAATCCATATCCTTTGCCGATTTCTTCGCACCACTTTTATGAAAAGCAAAAATGTTCACTACTTGGCCTCAAATGTAGCTATTGACAAGTTGCCATGAACGAAGATGACATTGAAAAGACAGCTTTGGCATGTCACAAAGGTCTTTTTCAGTTCAATTTCATGCCTTTTTGATTGTAAAATGCACCTGTTGTGTTCTAAGAACTTATGTCTCATGTCCTTGCTGGGTTAGACGATTTATAACAGCTTATTTAGATGATATATTTAGATATACAATTGAATAACATTTGACACACATTGAAAACGTATTTGAAAGGTCAAGAACACATCATTTGAAACTTAAATTAAAGAAATGTAGTTTTCTTTAGTCTGAAACAGAGTATTTAGGTTGTATTATTAAATAGTGATGGAATAAACCTAATTCAACGAAAGTGGAAGTAATTCAGTGATTGCCTGCACTCACGTGTGTAAAAGAAGTACGTAGCTTTATTGGTATATTACAGTTACTATCGTCGATTTATTCGAACGTTTTCTGAAGTAGCACAACCAATCATTATTCTTACAAGAAAGAATGCCAATTTAAGTGGGACTGAAATATTAAGAAATCTTTGACAAATTGAAAGAGTTTAGCAATATTACCAACGTTTGGTTACCCTAAACCTGACAAACCTTAAATCCTATATACAACTTTCTCCTTTCATACTCTTTTTATATCCTATATACAGATGCAAGTAACGTAACAATTGCATAGGAGCCTAACACAGCCAATAGATGAACACACTGAAGTTGTTCTTAGTATTAGAAATGAAAACCCCGTTTACTCTTTGTCCCACAAGTGAAGTGATACATAAACTCGTTGGTACACTATTGAGAAACAACTTTGAATTTCAGAAGAAAAACATCAACTAACACGGCTATGACAAAGTAATCGATCAAATACACAAGGCTGTATGTTACGTTATTAATTTACCATAGTCTCCTAAAAGTTTATATATAAACCTATATACCTTCCCTTTCTCATTTTCAAAAGATTTAATTCAAAAGAAAGATATACGTGTACCAACTTATGAAATATTAACCACAACTCTAACAATAAGTTAAGTTATAATATTTCAAATTCTAAAGTGTGTTTACTTTTTCCTTACATTAACAAGTTTATGTAGAAGATTGTGCGTAATGAAATAAATGTAGCTTACTCTTGCGACGGAATATGTTACTTCTGTACGACCAAAATAGTAACAGGACTTCTGGAATGTCTGCCATCCATCTGGGCAACGTTGGGTGATGTTACCTATAAAACATTAGTACACCCATTATTTCCTATAATATTATGTGCTATTCAAAAGGTTTGTTTGGACTGTATAAAAACATGTGCAGTCAATTCATGAGACGCAGTAGTTTTTTTTGTCTGGTATTTGAGATATATGATTTCATTTTCAAAGATATCCATCCAATAAGAACAAACCTTTTTATAATGGTTGTTGTCTCTTTTAAAAAATGTTTAAAATTGTAGTAATATACCCTATTGTTCTGAATTCAGCTTGAGTAGGAAGGGAACGACGAAGAGCACTCTTAGACGATTCACCATGTTCATACAACCCCTCTAAACAGATTACACGTCATATACAGACTATTTGAGAAGAAAACTACCTACATGACACACAGTCTGTTACATTCTGGCGACATGCGGGTGTAGGATTCGATATGATCTGAAGACTGGTGGGTGTTGTATTCGATATGTTCTCATCACTTGTAGTTGCTTGAGAAGTATCCTTTGGCAAAATGATATTGTTGTTACATTCCGGTGCAACGTCCTTTGATGCGATGAAATAAACTAATACACCGGTGCCGACACTGAGAATAACAGCAACTAACACCATCAACACAAACATGATTAAAACTGTTGAGACCTTGACATAACCAGACATCACCGTGCTATCAGAGGGGTTCCGTGTTGTTTTCTCCTGTTCAGATGCATACGGTATTTCATAAAGTTCCGCCATTTTAAAAGTTGAAACTTAATTGTCTGAAGGTTTGCTAGATAATATAAACTGATCTCGACAAATATCCGATTGAATGTCGGAGTAAAACACTCTTTGTCCTTTTTATAAACAAATACTGTACTTCCTTGTTCATTATTTTAGTCCGTGAGCCGGGTCTCTGATTTTGAAATATCATGACCATATGATCGGGCAATTTCTAATAATGTGTTTTAATCAGTGATGCCTATAGATACTATTTAAACCAGGCAGTCATCTTTAAGAAGCAATTAATGCACTGATGTTGAACAGAAAGCTAAAACTGAAAGGCAGAAACGCTCAAAAACGACATGGTCTTTGTACATAATAGCTTATAAGTTTTGGAATTTACTTTTACGTTAAAGTATTCAAACGCTGTTGTTTTAAAAACTTTCTCTTCTACAAAAAAAATCGTAGCATTGCTGTGACTAAGGCTCACTGAACACACTACATTAAAGGGAATATAGACGTTAGCCAAAATAAAGAAAAAGTATAAAAGGTGAAAGAATTATCAAATTCTGATAACAAAGAAGATATCACCATTTGAAGATTGATCTATAACTATAACTGACCACGAATTTTCTCCGAAGGATAGAACTCTTGTATTGAAAAACGCATGGTTAATTTCCCAAGCGATTTATTTTCTTGTTGGAATTATCATTTTTCCATCCCTCAGAAATCTCGGTAAATCCATGCAAGAAATGTAATGTAAGGACATAAACGCCTGTGCGTATATGAGCCACTTCTTTTGCACTTTGGTCAAATAAGGAAGAAGGAGAGAGGCTCAATAGGAGACTTCATTGGAGTAGACTGTGGTTAATAATACTATTTCATTTATGGATGGGTGATATTTCCAGAGATTACTTTTATATGATTAATGTCATGTTTTAAGGACGTGCGGATATAATATGGAATAGATCATTGGTCATAAGTGCCCCACTGGGATCCGCATCTGTTACTGTAGTTTACAGAAAGCATTATAATAGCTATTTTTGTTGGAAGCTTGTTTACACAAGATGTTATTATTTCAATGCCACTGTTTTAAAAGGCTGTCAACTAAATTGTTTTTATATAATCTTGAAAGATTTGAAAACACTTGTAATCGATGATTACATTTTAAAAGGCGTAAATCGGCGTTTGTTGATGACGACTGTTTATATTAAAACATTAAGAGGTGCTACAGCAACACGGCTGATGCACACACTTCAAGAAACAGACCTTGGCCAGTACTCCACAGTGATACTGTACATAGGCGGAAACGACGCTGCCGAAAAGAAGCCGATGAACCTCTTTTATAAGGATATTGACAACAAATTATTGAAGAAAGAAAATTGTACAATTTATATTTGTACAATGTACATATGTTGAAGTCAAGCCAGTTAATGACATCATCAAAGAAATTTGCGACGGATGCTCAGCGCATTTCATTGACTGCTTCTCCTCATTTGTTTATGGAAACGGTAGTGTTGTTAACGTTTCTACGTACGGGATGGCAACGACGGCACTAGAACGTTTTTACACGTTATAACAAGCCATTGACTATTCTGAAGCGTAGTGGTACCGTACAGCTTGCGGAGCATTGGGCGGGAAACCAAAGTTGTCACGTGAAAATCTCTAGTAGAGATTTTGCTGAAGGAAACCAGTTTGGCAGACAAGCGAGCGAACACGTGAACGGTTATCAAAGAACTTCAGAGCACGAGGAGCATCGGACGGAAAACTATCATGATCACCTGAACAGTTCTCGAAGAGGTTATGCAGACGGAAACGCGTTTGGCAGTCGAAAGCGCGATCACGTGGACATATATCGAGGTTATGGCAGACGACAGCGGAATCTCGGAAACAGTCACTGCTGGAATTGTGGACGTGAAAATCAAAGCACGCGTGACTGTTGGCATAACAGTAAATAGGAATTCAATGACAGATGCTCATTCTCTTATAAATGTGAGAACAAGTTTGACGTTTTATTTGTATTTGCTCTGACTGTGATAATATGTACTGTCTGCGTGACGAGGAATTCTTTTCTTCGAGTGTCGAGTTTCGAGTAGAGAAAATCGAGTAAAGAAATTAGGATTTCGAGTAGAAAAGTTCGAGTTTCGAGTAGAAAAATCAAGTTTCGAGTAGAAAAAATCGAGTTTGGAGTAGAGAAATTCGAGTTTCGAGTAGAGAAATCGAGTTTCGAGTGGAGAAAATCCGAGTTTCGAGTGAATCGAGTTTCAAGCAGAGAAAAGCAAGCTTTCAGTAGCTTTCAGTAGACAATACCGAGTTTCAAAATTTTGCGCGATAGCCCATTTTGAGGGTTTCGGATATATTAGCACAATGATGAATTATCACACATCAAACTCTAATTTTATATTAACGTCTTTACCGCGAGCAGAACAAAAATATAACTTTTTTATCGCATGTTTTCATAGTAAAATATTAATGATCTATTTTAAGTTATGTTTGTTATTCAACAGAACCGTTTCTCTATACAGAAGAACTATCTAGTTCAAATTAAATAATCCTAAATATCTGTTTTTGATATTTGACGCGTATTCACGCGACGTAAATCATGACGTATAATAGACGTTTATATACTGAAAGGAAAAAGAAACGCATAATAAAAAAATTGCCTATACTACACCTTATTCTACGTAATATTCCAGATATATCACAACATGTTTTGTACAAAAAGGGGCTACCACTAATTACAGAAAGGACAACTCTGTCATGTAGTAGACATTTTAATCAAAGTATACTTTGTTACACAAAATTCATAAATGTTGAAGTTTCGCTTGAAAAAGTCAAGCCATTTGAGTATTGTGTTTAATATATGTTAAGAGACTGCAACATTTAAAGCCTAAGTTTGCTCACCTGCTTGAGCCAAATGCGCATTCTGACGATAATGACACTTTAAAGGGGTAACCATTGGTGTGTTCAGTGCTGTTTAAACCTTCTTTCTAAAAGGACAGGCCTTATGTCGCCCTGTACCATTCGAATACCCATTATGCGTTTCTTTTTCCTTTCAGTAAATAACGTGTAATTGACATTGAACGTACGCGGATACTTACAGTTTTTTGTTCAGTTTCAAATGTTCGTTGACTTTTTTATTTATTTCAATGATTAATGTATTATTAAATAAAACAATCAATAGATCTGCAGTAAATGTAATCATGCTACTTCCACACCCCCACCCCTTGATTTTTTTCAAGTTAACCGTGTGCACTCATGCATTTAGGGGGCCAGGAGTGGGGTGTGTGTGAGGGCGGGGGTGGGGGCATTTAGCATTTAGAATGTTTACATTGCACATGTGTAAAAAACGTGTGACAGGCCCGTAGCCAGCCCTGAAATTTAACTGAGGCCAATCCCTTACTGTGGAGGTCTTGTGGCACGCACCCTCGCCCAGAAAACACCGGATCATTTTTTATTATTATTTCTACATGCAACTTCTTGCGTTTTAGGGAATATCCAGGACAAGCTTTTCAGTTTTAAGATATTTTTTATCAATACTATATTATGTATCGATATTGAGGTTGTTTATATGTAAAGTACATAGTCACAGGTAGCTGTATCAGTGTCGGGGAACTAAACAAAAATAATTCTAGATCGGGATATATATAAATAAAAACATATATAACCGAGTGTATAACTACAATACTCTGGGATAATTTTTCAGGAAAACTTTTAATTGTATATCTATATTTGTTTCGTTTCCAACACTGATACAGCTACCGGTGTACATAGTATGTACATTCCCCCAACTGTACAGATGCAATGCCTCGGTGTTATTTTTTATAAAATGTAATGCCTCGGTTTGTCTCAGCGTAGCTAGTGACACCAAATCCACTTAAGACATGCTTATCTCCATTTAGAGCATGCAAAGTGTACTGTTACATAGATTTAGATATGCCAAACTTCAAAGAAAACCCCCACAAACCCGAATAGAACAATCGCCTACGTATAGGGGATTATTGTGCAGAGAGAGAGAGAGAGAGAGAGAGAGGGAGAGTTTTTATCGGAACCGAGATTCCGATTAAAACACTTTTACCGAGGGTTGGAATTCCCTATCTGAACCGAATACCCATGATAGATTCTTTTTCTTGCATATCAGAGACATGTTGTGCGTTGACGCCGCCAGCTACAAACGTTTTGCATGTTTTTCTGCATGCCGGATGCTGGCGCGCGTGAATTTTATCTCGACTCTAGGGTGAGATGGAAATATCTAGCCCCGGTAAAATGACGGATATCCTTGTCGAGATAAAATTCACGCGCGCCAACATCCGGTATGCAGGAAAACATGCAAAACGTTAGTAGCTGGCGGCGTCAACGCATAACATGTCTCTGATATGCAAGAAAAAAGAATCTATCATGGGTATTCGGTTCAGATAGGGAATTCCAACCCTCGGTATATGTGTTTTAATCGGAACCTCGGCAGAGCCTCGGTTCGGATAAAAACACTTATACCTCGGGCTGGAATTCCCTATCTTCACCGGATACCCATGATAGATTCTTAAATTCTTTATGGGTAAAGATAAAAATCACGCGCGCACCAACATCCGGTTCATCACATTGAGCAGGTGTGTCGCGTGCAAAAATCATGTCAGTGCCTCAAAGGTCAAGGTCACAGTTGTAGGTCAAAGGTAAACAAATCGTAAAAAAATTCATGTCTCAGCCATTACTTGGCAACTACTGAAGTGAGTTGCGTGAAACTTCACACAACTGTACATCACAATGAGAAAGTGTGTCGCGTGCAAGAATAATGTCAGTGCCTCAAAGGTCAAGGTCAAACAGTTTAAGGTCAAAGATAAAACAAATCGTAAAAATAATTCATTTCTCAACCATTACTTCGAAACTACTGAAGGGAGTTTCGTCAAAAGTTCACACAAATGTTCATCACTGAGAAGGTGTGTCGCGCGCAAGAATCACAAATGTTCATCACAATGAGAAGGCGTGTCTTGTGAAAGAATCATGTCAGTGCCTTTCAGGTCAAGGTCACAGTTAGGCAGATGGTTTGCAGTAGAGGCATCTAACTCGATATTGTCTACTCGAAACTTACGGAAGCGTATTCGTGCCTCGTCTTGTCGGGTAATATTGAATTTCTCAATTTAAATAACTCGAGTTGTTAAGATATATATCTATAAATCGATATATTTATGTCGCCAAAACACGATGTAATTCAATATATGCAAAACAAATACGTTGAAATGGTTCTTTAATTTACAATAAATCGTTTTTAGTGAACTTGACGTTTTATTCTCTTCTTTATATCGCGTTGAAAAATATATCAATATAAAGGTACTCGAACTAATGAGCAGTATCTGTATTAGACGAGATATTTATCAGATATACACGAGATATTTATTTCAAGCTATGTACAGTTTGTCGATTATGTGATATAAATATGTCGATTTAAAATCTAATAAATGATAAAACATTTGGAGCTAACGTCATCTTTTGATTAAATCAAATTTACACCGGAATGATCAGCATCGGGCGTCCGGCCTGCTTCTGATTTCTTTACTACACTATGTTACGTGTATTCTAGTCTCGGAAAGTTTGTTAGTTTGTTTGTTTGTATGGTGTGTTACGTCATTGTCAACACATGTAAGGTTATATATATATGACGGTCGATTTGTTTGTGGTGGAGGCAGACCACCCATTTTTCCTGGGTAGAACCAGTACTGTACACCTCCCCGCCATCCGAAGAATCAACACTTCCTCACTTACAATTCGAGCTCCCAGTGAGATTCGACTCCACAGCGGTGAGAGGAGAGAAGGTTTACAACGCAACGTCGTTAATACCTCGGCCACGGTGACGTTAGTCTCGGACAGCCAAAACCGTATGATGTATATGTCGTATATGTCGTATATGTCTTACATGCAGATATCGATCTGGGCAGATTAGGCCGATAAAGCGCCCACTAGCGATTAGCCAACTGTATTCGCCCGTTTTCAGGGCAAATAAAAGTCAGCGTTATGCTGTAAATAAAGCTACTTCAGGGTGGGCTGGGGTGGGATGGGGGTGGGGATGGGATAGCCGGAGGGGATCCCATAACAGGATAACAACAACTTGAATTTGATGATAACAAATAACAATGAATTAACAATACTAGAAACAGTTAACAGTAAAAAAATAATATAACAATCTTAAATTTTACATTTTACGATAGGTGGTGGAGAAGGAGAGAGAGGGATTGGGGGCAATATAAATAATTAATAGATAACATTAAAATAACCAATAACGGATAACAGTCAATATTATTTCAAAATAGCAGCTAACAAAGTATAAAATTCGCCAATTACAGCATAACACAACAGTTTAGTTACACTTGTTGACATCACGTGCTGCTTCTCACAAGTTAAAAGTAAGACATTTTAAATTTTAAAACGTTTAATTAATATGAAAATGCGTTTATTGTGAAAGGCACATAAAATCTCTCAAAGTCTCGCCAAAATCTCCCCTTACATAAGTGGCAATTTCAACCTAACATTTTCCCACAGGCATTGGTGCTGTTTCCTATGGCTGAATCCGTGTAGACCATTTTCAAGCTAATGAAATGTATTAGTTATTTTATAAAAAAGAAAAAACTGTTCGGTCAGTGAAAAATAACAGTGAAAATATAACCTGATATATGGCTCACTTGTAAAAACATAAACAAGTAATATATAAGTTTTACTTTAATCAATAGGGTAAGAGTAAAGTTTGATGCACTAGTAAATAGAACCTGGTTTAACCACCCCGTCCCCCCCAACACACACACACACACACACACTCCACCTCCCATTGTCCTTTCCAGGCGGTACCCCATTTGTCACCCCTTTATGTGTGTAATGTCGCCTGACCGCAAGATTGAAGATATAAATTAAAAGTGACCACTTGTTCAATCAAGATCATACACGATATTGTTATGACCTCGTTTTGAAGTCAACATTTTTAAAGAAGCATTACTTTAGCCACGGTTGACCGGCATGCTCTGATTTCTTCAATACACTATGCTTCGCGGATTCAAAACCAAGTCCTGGGGGAAATGAATGGTTGAAATCGCCACTCACTTTAGGGTTATTTTGGCGAGAACTTGATAGGTTCTATGAAAAACGTATTTACTATTTAGTTAATTACATGTCAGTTTCTTACTTTTGACTTATGAGAAGCAGCAAGTGACGCCAAATGTTTCTCTGGTGCGTTGACGTAATATCGCATCTCATTCAAAACTGTGACATTCCAAAACGGCCTTCTCGCATATCAATCATTAAAGAATATCATTGATGCGTAGGAAACGAAAAAAGTCAGTGATTCAGTACCATTACCGAAGAGCACAAGGCTTAGTTCTAGGTCAGATCTTTTTCCTCAAATATAAGCAGATCTATCGGATAACATCACGTCAAACGTAACACTGCAGATGATACCACAGTGTACCTGGCTGTCTGTAGTTTCCAAGATGCTCAATTTCTGTAGCGTCACCTCGAGAAACACTTGATATCTGAAGAACAATGGGATATGGCGTTTAATCCATGTAAGTGTACAGCCATCCATTTAACTCGATCTAAATCTCTAATCTCATCAACTTACACATTGCATGGTCACACATTAGAAACAATAAGCAGTGCCAAATACCTGGGTGGCATCATAAGCAGTCATCTTACATGGAACGATCATATAAAAAAGGCCAGTACTTTAAGCAACAGAACTCTGGGTTTCTTTAAGCGCAATATCTGAAGTAAAACACATAGTCATAAGATCAACTGCATCTGGAGTCCTCATGCTCAACATAATATAGACAAACATTGATAATTTGACGAAAGGCTAGTGGATTTGACAGCCTAGATAGCCTCGTAGGAGGCTAGATGCATGTAGGCATTTGGATTGCAAGTAGTCATTGGCTTCAGAAAGTCTTCCTAAAATATTGTCAGTTCAGGATTTTGAGCATAGTGTGACACTAGATTCATATGAGAAATCATTTTGAAACCACCCGTCGGTTCTTCGTCAAATTCGTCTATAATTTGTCTATATTGTGTTGAGTATGGCTAGACTGGGGAAGAACATCCGGACTAGTGCCTTGTACGCAGATGATTTTATGGCTGTTTTTTGCGCTTTTAACAAGCCTACAGAGTTATGTTGCTTGAAGTATTGACATTTTTGACATGATCTTTCCGGGTAAGATCAATACGTATGTTGACACTCATGTATTTAATACTTCTAATAGTTTCCAGTGTGTGACCATGCAATGTGCAAGTCAATGGGATTTGAGTTTTTATCTTGTTACATGGATGGCTGTGCACATACCTGGATTAAAACTCTATATCCCATTCTTTATACAGATAGGGAGAGTTTTTAAGGTTTCACTGCAGAAATTGGGCATCTTGTAAACTAAAGACAGCCATGTACACTGCGGTATCATCTGTACAGTCTTACATTTGGTGTGTCTTATCTGATAGGTCATTAAATCAATATATATGAGGAATAAGATCGGACCTATTACTCGGCCTTGTGGTACTCCTGCGGTAACTAATACTGTGTCGGAATATTCGTTGTCAATGATTACCTTTTGCAGTTTTTTAACACGTCCATATACCCGAAGTGGTCATGTACTGGTTAACATGAAAGTACAAAGAAAGACAAGCTTGCAAAGAGGTGTGCGGTTTATGTATATGGTCTGAAGCTTTAAGGTATGGTTGTGAATAATTGACTTTCAGAATTTCATTTCTATATGTCGGAAAATAAAACCTAATAGATCCCTAAACTATCCCTCAGGAAAAATGCTTCTCCATTTCGTGATCTGCGCATCAGTGATTTTATTTGACGATTGAAATGATAGAAGACCGTTTTGGAATGTCACAGATTTGAATGTCATGCATTATTGTATCGCAAACGTTATCACTGGGTATCACTTCGAAAGGTGTGTAGATTTTCTCCGACCATGACAGATAAAGGGTTGCATTACGTGCCTTTAAGGATCTCTGTTTAAATGAAGTTGCTTAGAGACTGTGAACAGGTGTCGTAATTTGTGTTGCAATTGTATTCATGTATTGGGAGGGTTTACACGAGAGCGGTGATGTAAATATTAAAAATGTGTGTGTGTGTGTGTCAGTTGTGGCCGGGTTTAAGTTTCCAAATACGGAATGAGATTACACGAGAGCGGTGATGTTAATACTAAAAATGTGTGTGTGTGTGTGTGTCCTTTGTGGCGGGATATTTCAAAACGTCAAGAAAACTCTATGTCGGCTGAAACATGAACAGTCTTACAAAAAAATGCCTTGGTCGATGAGATGAGTTTTATGCATGCACGTGTTGTAATTAATGTGTGTTCTATTGACATATTGAAATATGGCGGTTGTTTATGAAGCCATTGCGTGCTGTCTTCAAAACCATAGCCGGAAAAGTGCGCATGGAGGTCGTAACATGGTCCTACCTATCATTCTAAACTAAGGATTGATGGCTCTTTGGTAGTTACATACTACCATTAGAAAAATATAACGGCAGCTCTTTCAGAAAGAAGAAATTCATTGAAAAACATGTACACGACGCAAGAGGACGTACATAATGGTATGGTTGCTGGTGGTGTCTTTTATGTATGCATATATATATATGGCCTTGTGGGACAAACAAATCAGGACATATTTTAACTATACATATACTAGACTAAGTTTGGAAAATATCAATTGCTGTTTTTGAAGGGTACACAGAACTATACTACAGTTCAATCTAGCGCAAATGCACGGAAAAGACGATTTTACAAGTAACATGTCAATGCAAATGAAGAAACAGTTTTCTCTTGCAAATACAGAAACTAAACCAAGAGTCATCGAATTGTGGGTGAACGATTAGATCTCTTCACAGGAAAATAAATACTATGAGGAAAATAAATACTCTGATACGTCTTACTATTTTAAATATGAACAGGTAAATTCAATAACGATTAAAATCAAAACTGTATTGTTAGTTTAAAACATTCCACTGGTGAAACCATCCTTTAACTTGAAATGTCAAAGCCATGTTATCCCATCAAAATGCGCAGGTTAGTAATTCAATATTCGAATAAGGAAGTCGAAATTGTTTGCCATACTGTTACATTGACCTCAGAGGGTTTTCACGCTCAATTAGCAAACTTCTCTTTAACATCTTACCCATAGTATATCTGACATGTTATCTACTGTCAAACGAGTGGAATCTTAAATAATTTATGAACATGATGATTCAGTCAACACAACATTAGCATTGTTTGTCAACGAATCTACTGGGGTATTAGAGGGAAGACTGATTACATACAACGCACAATCTGATAACTGCAACATGTACAACTTTTAAAGGTGCAATACGTTTAAATTATCCACCTATATAGAGCGATAATGTAGAATAACAGTAGACGCTTTGCAGAAACGTTCATATAATTAGGTTTTTAATTTTAACAAAGTGGTGTATCGCTTATAAGGCAGGAAGTGGGTGGGTGTAATTTAACATAACTGTATTGGAAAGATGTATACATTTTGGGAATTAAAAACTCATAGAATTATATAACTTGAAGAAGAAATATGTATATATCACATATTAGTTTATTTTAGCCACAGTTTTCAAATTAAACATTCCGCTGACGGAATATGGTGCTAAAACTATGTAGTCTGGTATTTTTTGCGCTGGTTTTACGCATTCATTCACTGGTCCATATATTATTTTTGACACAATACTTTTCTTTTCTCGACTTGTTTTCCCTTGTATTCAGTGGCTTTCGGAATTCCAAAAACAGTTTAAGAAATTATTTTGGCAATGTTGTCCGTGTAATCCCACTAATTGGCATTATGGTCACCAAACTGATAAACTATATTATTATTCCAGATAATACCGCATAATGTTAAAACTTAAACATCAACAGTACAGACCTTCTAAAATGCGAAAGGCTATTGCATTAGTATGTGACGACCTTTCGAAGCTATGGCTTTATCTGGTGTACCTCGGACGACTTAAATTGATAAACTGGCTGATCGTGTCGTTCTGGAAATGTCTGGACAAATGTTGTTCTTACCAGAGCCGAGGAGGAGGTCATTGTAGAATACGTGAAATTGATGGTAGAAACTGTTGATCTGTTCATCCGATTTGACTAGGAATCTTTATGTGAGGAAGCCATCCAACTGGAATGCGGAACGTCGGTGGTTCTACCCATGTGCCCGCCCGTGCACGAAAATTGTCCGGAGGGCCACCTGGGGTCTTTCTCCACCAGTGGAAGCTGGAAATTCGCCATATGACCTTAGCTGTTGGTGCGACTATAAAATCCAATTCAATGCAAGTCATCCGGTTTGAAGAAAAGAATAAAGAAATGAAGTCCAGAATATCACAGAAAAGGACGGACGAAACAATCCGTTAGAAAACAACTTGGTTACATGTTATTAAGTGAAGTGACACTCTAATTGTAGTCTCATATTACAGAAGAACAACAAGAGCAGAACTGTTCTGTGAAGTTGTACTTGTTGTGTGGGTTCTATATGTGGAGCTAATGTTTTCAGATATAGTCCATGATATAGTTTGTGTCATACTTTTTTTAAAAATAAAAAAGTATGTTGATAAAACCATGTATAATAGTACTGAAGTATAAAATCTCAAGCATAACTTATTTATTGTTGGGAATGCAAAGGAACAGCAACGAATACAGATCAATCAAATGCTGGTTACTTGCTTGGGATGTCATATTTGACTCTCTTCTGGAAAATACCACACGTGGTATAAACGTTTTCCCTAATGTGACAATAATAGTCTGGTTACCGATAATAGTCACAAACTACGTAGATATATCTCAAAATGTTCTCGAAAACCTACTGGAGAAGTACAACACCAACCTTAAAACACTTCTACGACTAGGAATATCACAACCCTTATTTTATGGAGATGTGGTCTATAAACTTCGAAAGATAAAGGGATCTGGCGAGTTGCCTGATCACTTTACAAAATTAATCAGGATGTTCGTCAGAAAAGGATACGACCCTTTAGTATTACAACGCACTGCATGTTTAGTGATTGACCCCTCCACAGTCAGTCACTACGCTTCACTTTTCCCTTGTGCGATGAATGGACAAACTCTTGGAACTCTATGATTGCACCTAGTGAAACCCCGACCAAGGGAGGTAGGTACATGAGCTTTCGTCCCTCGGGTTTTCTGGTCGTACCCTAGATTGGTTTTCTTGCTGTGGTTGTTCAGTACAATTTTGGATAATTCCTGAAATGTTTCTTATTTTGTATTTTATATAGCTTTACAACAACATCTTAGTGTTTCTTTTGTTAGTTTCTCTGGATGTGGACTTTATTGCTAGAGAATTCCTTTTGATGGGATGTAGTTTTGTATACACTATCTTGTCTATTTTTGGGCACTGAAGACAGGATAATAGCGAGGATTGTGTACACATGAAATCGTTTCAAGCTAACATGTAGGCCTTATTGCCTCCTGACCGTTCCAAGTCGGTAACACTGTCTTCACCACCCTTTCTGTTGTATTTTGTCTTTTTCATTATATAATTAATTAAATACTGCTCCTTGTTTGTAGTACAGTACGGACCTACGATGCCATTGCGTTTGGACGCTGTGGTTTCTATAGGACCCTATATCTGATGTTTGCTACATTGCTTGACGTCACTTGCTGTTTCTCACAAGTTAAACATAAGAAATGAACATGCAATTGACTTGAAAATACGTTATTTTTTTAAATTTCTCAAAGTCTCGCCAAAATTGCCCCCATTGCTTGTCGTTTTTCCCCAGGTCTTGGTTCTGAAGATCATACCTTAGCTAAGAAATCAGTAGCAGGCCGGGTGACCGAGACAAATCCGAGTAGCATAGAGTAAAGAAAAAATGAGAAGCTGACCGGATGACCGAGGCTAGTGTAAACGAAACTATTCCGTTGTAAAATTTATTTAATTAAAACATTACGTTAACTCGATTTGTTTTAACTTGTTTTAGATTTTAAATCAACATCTTTATATAACAAAATCGACAAACTGTACATAGCTTGAAATAAATATATCGTGTATATCAGATAAATATCTCGTGTATATACAGATAATAATCATCACGACGAGTACCTTTATACTGATATATGTTTATTCATTTTGTTTCAACGCGATATAAAGAAAAGAAAAAAAGTCAAGTTCACTAACATTTATTTATTGTAAAATAAAGAATCATTTCAACGGATTTTTTTTGCATTTATTGAATTACATCGTGTTTTGTCGACATAATTATATCGATTTATAGATATATATCATAACAACTCGAGTTATTTTAAATTGAGAAATTCAATATAACCCAACAAGACGAGGCACGAATAAGCTTCCGTAGAAACTCGATTTTCTCTACTTGAAACTCGATATTCTCTACTCGAATCTCGATTTTCTTTACTCGAAACTCGATATTCTCCACTCGATTTTCTCTACTCGAAACTCAATATTGTCTACTCGAAACTCGATTATCTCTACTCGAAACTCTATATTGTCTACTCGAAACTCGATATTCTCCACTCGAAACTCGATTTTCTCTACTCGAAACTCGTTATTGTCTACTCGAAACTCGATATTCTCCACTCGAGACTCGATTTTTTCTACTCGAAACTCGATATTCTCTACTCGAAACTCGATATTCTCTACTCGAAACTCGATTTTTTCTACTCGAAACTCGATACTTAGAAAATGTAAAAACTGTACACATCTAAATTCTTCAACATGACACGATGAATACATCTGATAAAGGTCCTTAGCGCTACAAAAATGAAACGACGGGCGAATATGCTCCGCTTGGCGAGTTTGTTTTTAACAATGTACATGGGACATTTCATAAAAAAATTCCTGAAGCCGTTTATCCATAATTATCGAAGTACAAGAAAAAAGGCTCCAAACGGCCAAATTAAAATGGAACAAAGAACTTGCACGGGCACATTTCATAAAAATGTGTGGAGGTGTTAATACTGTCCACAATCACAATCCAGCTTTTGCGGACATACAGAGGGACAGACAGACGGAGAGTAACGTATAGTCCCCCTATGGTAATACACTGGTAGTGGACTAATAATAGTAAACGCTACTTTGTAAATTAATTCAGAAATATTAATTTTAAAGGATTCTATATTGAAGTTCATAATTATATATATTATGCATGTATATCCAACATCTGGCAGAACTGAAATGTCCGATCTGATCAGTATGTTATATATATTATAAATGATTAAATGATTCTGTGAATCGTAGTTTCCCAGGAGAACAAATCTAGACCTTTAATTGTCAAGAGTCAATTATCAATCCCAAACAATCTTTTTTTTGTCCTGGAGTAAGATCACGAGACATCATTTTTGATATACTGTACAAAATAAACTTGGAAACTTGATGTTACTGTTACAAGAGCTTATGTAAGGGTATTAATAAGACAGGTGTGATTATAGGATAAAGATGAAATACGTGGATACACCTCTGCTGCCTCTATAACACCATTCCTGCTCATATTTGACTGTTTTCTGTTGGTAATTTTCGAACTTAGATTTTCTCTACTCGAAACTCGATATTGTCTACTCGAAACTCGATATTCTCCACTCGAAACTCGATTTTCTCTACTCGAAACTCGATACGGTCTACTCGAAACTCGATTTTCACTACTCGAAACTCGATATTCTTCACTCAAACTCGATTTTCTCTCATCGAAACTCGATATTCTCCACTCGAAACTCGATTTTCTCTACTCGAAACTCGATATTCTCCACTCGAAAGTCGAGATTCTCTACTCGAAACTCGATACTTAGAAAATGTGAACATCTTGTAAAACATGTGATCCTGGGACGTGGCCAAATTTGATCCCAGGGTCACCATTCGAACAAACTTAGTAGATACCCATAAGCTTATGGTGCATGCAAAATATTAAACCTCTAGCTTTTGCAGTTCAGAAAAAAAAGTATTTTTTCAGATTTTACCATATAACTCTACGTAAAACTGTGACCCCGGGAAATGGCCAGAGTTGATTTCATTTGAACAAACTTGGTAGAGGACCACATGCAACATATTAGAACTCTAGCTCTTATAGTTTCAGAGAAGATAATTTGTTTAAGAGTTTCCTATATAACTCTATATAAACTGTAACCCCCTCGACGGTTCAAAGTTTGACCCTGAGGTTACCATTTGACCAAACTTGATAGACGACCATACGCTTATGCTACATGCAATATATGGGAGCTATATGAGAACTCTTTAAAATATAGTTTCAGAGAAGAAGATGTTTTACGTTTACCTCTATATAAGTAGATGTACAAGAAGCACCAATACTGGCTTGAAGGCCGGACTTCTAACATTTACCCTCACAAATCTAACAAAAAAAGGAGGATAATTTTGGTAAAAGGCATGTCAGAGTTACGGTACTTGTAACACAGATGATAAACATGCATGCCAAGTTTCAAAGTTTTCTTTCAATTTATGAATATGACTACATTCAAAAGGTTAACCAAACATATAAGTGGTAAAGACGGGTTAATTCTAAGAAAATGCACGACAGAGTCTTGATGCTTGTCAGATATTGTTGTGAAACAATGACGATCATGTGTGCCATTGTTTTTTGAAATATGACTGTACATTCAACATTTTAACCAAACATCTAAATGGGAAAGGGGGATAATTCTAAGTGGGAAAGGGGGGGGGGGGGGGGGGGGGGGGGTAATTCTAAGTGTGAACGGGTATAATTCTGGCAAAATGCACAACACGATTTATGGTACTTGTCACATATGGCTGTGTAATGATGATAAACATTTGTGCCAAGTTTCAAAGCTTTCTGACAATCTTTTTTTTTATATGATGGTATATTCAAAACAATAGGCACAAGAGGGCCTATATCGCTCTACTGGCTTTATGGAATCTGTGGTTGGGCTGGGGGTAAATTAGCTGTTGTGGCAAATATGACAAAACCCTTTGCCCTACACTGAGTCAAATGGCAGTCGAACAAATCACTTACTTGCATCACTTACTGCAAATTCCCCAAGTTGTACCATGTAGAGCCAAAACTCTGAAATAGTAAATTACTGCAACTTTAGCTCCCCAAGTTGTATCCCTGGAGAGGGGTCCCTTTACACAGGAGGTCAAATCCCGTTTTATATATGTTGTGCCTCGAGTCCCTAAATGACCATAGTAAATTAGAATTAAATACATTCACATCTGGACAAGATATATATATTTTTTTTACTTGATTACCCCCTAGGTAGCCCCAAGGGATGGAGCCAGAAACGAAAACTTATTGTGCATCTGCACATCCTTAACAAACACACGACACATGAACTTGAAATCTCTCATAGTATAGAGATTTCAAATAACAAATTAACAAAATCATGCAAGTTCCCCAAGTAGTACCCCAGTCGAGGGGCACTTTGTGTAGGAGGTGAAACCCGTTTTATATACTCCATAAATAACCATATTAAATTAGACCTTTTCCTGTGTGTTATTTTGTGGATTACCCCACTAGGGGGTCCCAGTGGATGGAGCCAAAATACCAAATATTATTGCGCATCTACACCTGAACTTGATATCTCAAAAGGTATAGAAGAAGTTAGCTTCACAAGGCAGAAACTATGTAATAGTAAAATACAGTAAGTTCCCCTGTAGAGGTGCCGCTTTATATATGAGGTCACAACTCGTTTTATATATGTTGTGCCTCGAGTCCATCAATGGCCATACCAAATGTGAATCATAACCATTCACATTTGGACTAGATATGCATTTTTGTGGCAAATCCGTGACATTATTGTGCATCTACAAATCCTAACTAAGAAAAACGTCTTACAAGAACTTGAAATCTCAAAGGGTAGCCTATAGAAGGAGAAAGTGTCATAAATCCAAAACTCTCAAATAGTAAATTACTGCAACTTCACTTCAGCTCCCCAAGTTGTATCCCTGTAGAGGGTCCCCTTTAAACAGGAGGGAAAACCCATGTTATAAACGTTGTGCCTCGAGTCGCTAAATGACCATACCAAACTAGAATCGAAACCATTCACAGCTGGACAAGATGAGTAACATTTTGTGAATTTTGACCCGATTACCCCGCCCCTGGCCCTCTCCACCCCAAGGGGCCCCAGTGAGCAGAGCTAAAATCCGAGACCTTATTGCGCATTTAGACATCCTAACTAATAAACACAACACACATGAACTCGAGACCTCAAAGGCTTAGAAGGAGTAGGCGTCGTAAGGCCGAAACTATGTAATAGTAAATATGCAGGAGGACAAAACTCGTTTTGTATATGTTGTGCCTCGAGTCCCTAAATGACCATAAACATTTATAAGAATCAATTCCATTCACATTTGGACAAGATATGTATTTTTTCTGATTTTTTACCTTATTACCCCAAGGGGGGGGGGGGGGGGATGGGGTGGAGGGGGGCCCAGTGGGCGGAGGCAAATCCGAGACATTGCTGCACCCACTTGGTTCATAAAATTAAAAAAAAAAAGAGAAAAGGGTTAGCCCCCAGTGGGATTTGAACCCACGTCCGCAGGTTCTCAATATAGCATATTGCATATTTAAAAAAATCAAGGGACTCAAACGGGCTGGTTTTCGAACTTTTCCGAGAAAATAAATAATAAATGAAGGTGCTAGTGTGTTCACAAGGCACAAGATGTCATTTTTCAGAAAAAACAGGGGCCATAACTCCGGTGTTATTGATTTGAGTTGGCTGGTTTTCGAACATTTCCGAGCTTTCATTATTATTAACAATCTGTGCAAGTTTGGTAAGAATGAAATAATAAATGAATCTGCTAGAATGTTTACAAGGCAAAATGTGGCATTTGTCAGCAAATCAAGGGTCATAACTCCGGGGAAACTAATTTGATCTGGCTGGTTTTCAAACGTATCCGAGCTTTCATTAATATAAAGACCCCGGCAAAGTTTGATAAAGATCCGATTAATAATGAAGGTGCTAGAGAGATCACAAACCAAAGATTAACGGACGGACGGACGACGGACAACTCGTCATCCCATAAGCTCTGCTCAGTAGAGCTAAACATGTACCAAAGACCTAAGTAGAAAAAGGGTGATAATTCTGGTAAAATGCGTGATTTTTTAAAATGTTGAATGAAGTTATACTCCAACAAGATGCCCAAGGAGGCCTGTGGACGCTCCACTAGCTAAAGATAAAAAATATGTATAAGCGGCCATAACTATTTCAAAAATCACTCAACCGGAACATGGCGATGAAATACGCAACTAGGCTTGGTACGTATCATCCCCGCCAAGTTTCGTTGAAATCCAGTCAGAGGTTCAGGAGAACTAGTCTGTACACAGTTAGTGTATTAAAACCTTTAAGGGGTCATAACTGTATTAAAAGTTTTAAGCGGTCATAACTCTGCCAAAATTCATTCAACAGAACACGGCAATGAGAGATGCAACTATGCTTGGTACTGATCATCCCCACCAAGAATCGTTGAAATCCGGCAAGGAGTTCAGAAGAGACTAATCTGGACAAAGTTTGTTTATTAAAACATTTAAAGGGCCATAACTCTGCCAAGAATCATTCAACCGGTATATGGCGATGAAATGCATAACTAGGCTTAATACTAATCATCCTTGTCAAGTTTCGTTGAAATCGAGCCAACAGTTCAGGAGAACTAGCCGGGAAAATAGTTTGTGTATCAAAAACATTTGAAGGGCCAAAACTTCACCAAAAATAGGTAAATCGGAACGCAACGACGATATGCACAACTAGGCTTGGTGCTGATCATCCCTGCAATATTTCGTTGAAATCTGGCAAGGGGTTCAGGAGAACTATTACAGACAAATTCTGTGTATTAAAACATTTAAAGGGCCATAACTCTGCCAAAAATCATTCAACCGGAACACGGCGATGATTTGCACAACCAGACCTGAAACTGATCATCCCTAAAAAGTTTTGTTTAAATCCGGCCAGGGGTTCAGGAGAACTAGTCAGGACAAAGTTTGTGTATTAAAACCTTTAAAGAGCCATAACTCCGCCAAAATCATTAAACCGGAACACGGTGACGATATGCACAATTAGTCTTGACACTGATCATCCCTGCAAAGTTTCACTGAAACCCGGCCAAATAAAGGCCCCTTCGTCTTCAATGTGTGTAAATGGGAAAAACTGGCTGGTTTTCGTACTTGTCCTAGCTTTCATTGACATTAACAATCTGGTAAAGTTTGGTCAAGATCGGATGAAAAAGGAAGGCCCTATCGTCTTAATAAGTCAAAATATAGCATTTTTATAAATCAAGGGCCATAACTCCGCTGTTACTGGTGGTTTACGAACTTGTCTGAGCTTTCACTGATAGTAGCAATCTGGTAAAGTTTAATTGGTAAAGATCGGAAGAAAAATGAAGGCCCTATATCGCTCACGAGGCAAAATATAGCATGTTTAAATAACTCAAGACCATAACTCCGCTGTTACTTGTCGGATCTGGCTGGCCTTCGAATTTGTCCGAGCATTCATTGATATTAACAATCTGGTAAAGTTTGGTAAAGATCGGATGAAAGATCAAGGCCCTATCATCTTAACGAGGTAAAAGGACAACTCGCCATCCCATAAGCTCTGCTGGACATAGAACTGAAAACCAATTGTCAAAAAGCTTTGAGCACCACAACTTTATCATGCATTTTACACAAATTATCCCCTTTTCATCTGAGATGTTTACGATAAAAGTTAGCAATCTGGCATTCGCACCAATTTTAGTTATTCCTGTTTAAATATTTTTTATATAAACAGTAAAGTAAGCTATTCTTAGTTCACTGATATAATTCTGTGTAAAACTGTGACCCCGGGGCGGAGCTAGATTTGACTCTAGGGTCACCATTAGAAAAAAACTTGAAATTTTTTGCAAGACAATCATAATAAAGCTTCTGCAATATATGAATGCTATAACTTCTGGTTTCAAAGAAAATATTCAAGTTGTTCCCTATACATATATGTGAAACATGCACACTCTCTCTATACAACTATACAAACTTTGTACCCCCCCCCCCCACCCCCCCTCCCACACCCCACCTCTAAGGGGCAACCAATTTTGAGCTAAAAATCTTAGAAAGTCTAGGTGTTGGCAATCATTAGTAAAACAAGAGGACCAAGAGGGCCTGTGGACGCTCTGCTGGCTAAACATAAGCTTATGTATAATATCATTCAACCGGAACATGGCAATGATATACCCAACTAGGCTTGGTACTGATCCCTGCCAAGTTTCGTTAAAATCCAGACAGAGGTTCAGGAGAACTAGTCTGTACAAAGTTAAGGGTATTAAAACATTTAAGGAGTCATAACTCTGCCAAAATTCATTCAACCAGAACACGGCAATGATAGTTGCAACTAGGCTTGGTATGATCATCCCTGCCAAGATTCGTTGAAATCCGACAAGGAGTTCAGAAGAAACTAATCTGGACAAAGTGTGTCTATTAAAACCTTTAAAGGGCCCTAAACTCTGCCAAAAATCATTCAACCAGAATATGGCGATGACATGCACAACTAGGCTTGATACCGATCATCCTTGTCAAGCTTCGTTTAAATCCAGCCAGGAGTTCAGGAGAATTAGACGGGAAAATGTTTGTGTATCAATAAAAATTAAAGGGCCATAACTCTGCCAAAAATCTGTAAACCGGAACGCGACCATGCTATGCACAACTAGGCTTGGTGTTGATCATCCCTGTAAAGTTTCGATGAAATCTGGCGACGGGTTCAGGAGAATTAGTAAAGACAAAGTTTTTTAATAAACAACCTTTGAAGGGACATAACTCTGCCAAAATCATACAACCGGAACACGGTGACGATATGTACAACTAGGCCATCCCTGAAAAGTTTCACTGAAATCCGTCCAAATGAAGGCCCTTTCGTCTTAATGAGGCCAAAATATAGCATATTTCAGAAAATCAAGGGCCATAACTCCTGTGTAAATGGTTCAATCTGGCTGTTTCAAATTTGGGAGCTTTCATTGATATTAACAATCTGGTAAAGTTTGGTAAAGATCTATTACATATTCATTGGGATATGTACATGGCATTTATGAAATAGGCAGTTAGCCTCCTTAGGGATTTTATTATTGTTCAGAAAACAAGAGGTCAATGACCTTGAAGCTCTACTTGCAGGTTCTGAAAGCGAGATAAGCATTCCTGTGGTTTCATGAAAATCTGTCAAGTAGTTTCAGAATAGTCGTTACAAGTTTTTATATATAACACTATGTAAACAAAGATGGCCACTGGCAACCATGTTTAATGTCGAATCAAAACAATTTTCAACAAGGACCAACAAACATGTCATTTTAGAAAAAGTGCAATATCAATATCGCTTATAGTTTTCAAGAAGTAGTCGCTACAAACTTGTTTATTAAAAATCTATTTTTAGCTGTGGTGGCCATCTTGAATTTCCGGCCGAACTGAAATTTTGCTAGGACTAACTAAACATCAAGAGCAACATTCATGTGAAGTTTCTTGAAAATCCGTCAGTAGTCGCTACAAGTTTTTACTATATAACTATGTAAACAAAGATGGCCACTGGCAACCATGTTTAATGTTGAATCAAAATAATTGTTAACAAGGACCAACATCATGTCAAACTGATCATTTTAGAAAAAGTCCCATATCAATATCACTTGAGTTTTCAAGATGTAGTCGCTACAAACTTGTCTTTTAAAAACCTATCTTTAGCCGTGGCAGCCATCTTGAATTTCCGGCCGACCTGAAATTTTGCTAGGATCAACTAGATATCCAGAGCAATATTTCAGTGAAATTCCATGAAAATCCATCAAGTAGTTTCAGAGGAGTAGTCGCTACAAGTTGTTTACTATATAACTCTATGTAAACAAAGATGGCCGCTGACAGCCATGTATAATGTCGAACGAAAAGGACCAACATAATGTCATGCTGATCATTTTAGAAAAAGTCCCATATCAATATCACTTATAGTTTTCTATTTTTAGCTGTGGTGGTCATCTTGAATTTCCGTTTCCGGCCGACCTGAAGTTTTGCTAGGACTAACTAGACATCAAGAACAACATTCCTGTGAAGTTTCATGAAAACTTGTCAAGCAGTTTCAGAGGAGTAGTCATTGCAAGTTTTTACTCTATAACTCTATGTAAACAAAGATGGCCCCTGGCAGCCGTTTATTGTCGAATCAAAACGATTTTCGACATGGACCAACATCATGGCATGCTGATCATTTTAGAAAAAGTCCTATATCAATACCACTCAGTTTTCAAGAAGTAATCGCTACAAACTTGTTTTTTAAAAATCTATTTTTAGCTTTGGTGGCCATCTTGGATTTCATATCAACATGAATGTTTGCTAGGATCAACTAGACTTCATGTGCAACATTTCTGTAAAGTTTCATGAAAATCCATCCAGTAGTTTCAGAGACGTAGTTGCTACAATAAAAGGTTTACGGACATGTTAACGGATATGTTTACGGACACCGCACCTCGGCATAAGCTCTTCTGATCCTTGATCAGTAGAGCTAAAAACAAAGATACTAGAGGGGGTTCAGGAGAACTAGTCCGGACAAAGTTTGTGTATTAAAACATTTAAAGAGCTGTAACTCCACCAAAAATCATTCAACCAGAACACGGCAAAGGTATGCGCAACTCGGCTTGGTACTGACCATCCCTGCCAAGTTTCGTTGAAATTCGGCCAGGGGTTCAGGAGAACTAGTCTGGACAAAGTTTGTGACATACTGATAAAGTGAGGGAGACATAAAAAATGCATCTCAATCAGTTGCGTAGCTTGTGCATAATATATTGTTTTCAAAGAGTACATTAGTTGCAATACTATTATCCTGGAAATTAAGAAACAATAACAACAATTATTTACGAAACAAATATATTTCGGCTACTTTGAGTTAAAACACAAAAATGCTCCAAATAAAATTGGAATGTTAAATAAAACAAATGTATATATTCAACACAAAAAGTTCCAAACAAGGCAAGCTAAATGAAAATATATATTTCACCTGATTGGCGTGATCAGTGATAAATACACAGACTAACAAGATACTCCAGTATTGCAATACAAGATGTCCCCTACCGGTCAGATGTTTGACAGTAAATGTTTTTGTTGGACCAGACCAAACAAAAGGCTATGATTTAGACAAATAACAAGGCATGCTACATTTCGCAACCGAAACAAAACAAGTTTGAGTACGTAATCTTCCTTACACATTTGTAAAAGATGTAGCTCACTTTTTCTTCTTTTTTTAATCCAGTAAGTTTACATATAATACAAAAAGTAATAAAAATACATATGCAATAAAATTAACATCAATTTCAAGTCATGTATTAATATATCTATATCTATTTGAATTGAACTGAATTGGGTTTTACGGCGCACCAAACATGAAAGGTTACATGGCGCCTAACAGGAATGAACATGCCAGACTCATCCTCCATTTACATCAAGATAAAATACGGATAATGGGCCTAGAACCTTCTAACCTGCAGAACTGCAGAGTTGCTGCAAATTCTATAGGAGACACTTCATTTACGATTTGAAGAGAAGTAACCATCGAATATGTATTGAGTATAAAGCTAAACGCATTAAGCTCCCTTATTCAGCTGTATAACGAACGACTGAATTCTGTTACCATAATAACCACAATTTTAGCCATATCACCAAATAAAAGTGTGTGCAAAATCTCCATATGCTCCTCTACGTATGTACCAAGTTTTATGACAATACCTTTTTTAGTTTTCAAGTTATAGCTTGATCCTATTTTGTATGCCTTTTTTACATTTTTGTTGCCATAGCAACCACAATTTTGGTCTTATTAACAAAATTAACGTGCATAATCTCCTGATGCCCCTCTACCGCAAGTAAAAGTTTCATGAAAATCTCTTTTATACTTTTTAAGCTATCGTAGGATTCAGTTTTCCGGATGGACTGAAGTTGTTTATTTACTAGTTTTCCGGACGGACTGACGGCATGTAAACCTCTAGTTCTCTGGTGACACACAGGTAGAGGACTAGAAATATAAGGGCTATTCCAGTAAAACATACCCGGGACCCCAGGAAGGCAATTTAATAAACATTAATGGGAGAACCATATTTTTTGAAATTTGGTTCTTTAATTCAATTCTGCATCTATGGGTGGGTGTTCAATTTCAAAATGCCTTTCTGGGGTCCCATGTATCTTTTAACAGAACAGCCCTTACCGTCAGAGATGAATAACAACTGCAAAATTATGCTCAAAAGAGAAAGGTATACATCTAGCGGTACAAGTACAGATGTTTGTAAACTTGGTATAACATATCGGTAAAAATACATTTATTACATTTCTACGAGTGAAAGATTGGTATTTCTCAGTGAAAGAATGAATATTCATAATCGCTAAATATTAATAACTCCAAACACAAAAATAACTGTGACGCTGAGTCATGACGTCAATAAAGTGTTGGTGATGTCGATGTCATCTGCTGATAATGTTTAATAAAGCGAATAATTTCGGTTAAAATCACATACAAACAAAATTGAAATGTAATAAAATGATTATTTAACTGTTGTGTTTGATTATAGGGAAATCCTTCACTCAATGGTAGACGTGTTTTGTTTTTTCACTCACTCGCATCTGCTCGTTCGTGAAAAGAACCACACGTCTACAATCTCGTGAAGGATTTCCCTATAATCGATCCCAGCAGCTAAATAATCTCTATACATTGCACCAACATATCGGACTAGAGATGTGATGTGTTTTCAAACAGTCTATGTTTTCAAACAGTCTATTAAATCATTTTAGAATTCTTTTTCGTCTAGCATTTCTATCAGAAAGTCAAGAAACTCATTAGTCAATGAGAAATGCAAACACTTGAAATATTTATTTACATTCAAAACATGGAACCCAGTGTGTTCTCAGAAAAGAGAGTCCTATACAGTGTTCTATTTTTTTGTGAAAACAATTATTTTTAGGGTTTCTATTTGAGTTTCTTGACGTTTTGATATGGCAATTCTACTAGACAAAAAATAATTCTAAACTGATTTAGTAGACTGTTTTAACGTTACATATGTCTCCAAAGGCAGTTTAAACATGTGTATATACATAAATGTACATATTCACATACATGTATATACATAAATGTACATATTCACATTAATGCACATTTATGTCTGAGTAAATCAAATCAAAAATATGCATGTAAAACAGGATTTATGTAAAATGTCAGCATAAGTGACAAATGCCCTTGAACATTTTGAGTCATTTTACCTTTGACCTCCAAGTGTGAAACTGACCTTTGACGTACGGTCCCGATCTTGCACACGACATACCTTCTCACTGTTGTTAACATCTGTGTGAAGTTTCATGGAAATCCCTTCTGATCTTTTCGAAGGTATGGTGGGCGAACGATGAACTGACTGATGGTGCGCCTTTGCGGACTAAACACTCCAGAGATATTTTTTAATACATGTATTGAAAGGTGTACTACATGGCAATCTTGAAGTTACTAGCATCATTAAAAAAATAAAAATCTATTTATTTATCCATTAATCATTTTGATATTAAACCTGCTTGCAAATAGTTTTCGGTTTTTCTTCTTATTGTTCCATAGGTTTTTATACATTATTGGTGCAATATTATCAACAGTAAATAATATGCAAAAACAATTTGCGTTATAATAGTTTTATAATTAATATTAATGACTGAACGAATGCAAGTAGACATGTACAATAAAGTTGCAGTGCTGATTAAAAAAACACATGGTAAAATCTGGATTTTATCAAACATTAAAATAGCACCTGGATTTATTTATAAAATATGGCCTCAAATAAACGCCCCTCCCATGTGTTGTAAAGTATGGCTTCATAAAAATGCACCCTTTTGTAAAATGCAACACCCCGGGTGTTTAAATGGGGATATACATTATTTTTCTGAGAAACAAAACAGTTGGTACACCGTGTCAGGTTCATGACAGGAAGTGGAATTCATATTCTTTGTAAAATTGACGAGATATTTAATGTAATAAATCTGGAAGCACAATACAGAATATGTCCGGAAACACCAGCCATGACCTCTATTTCCGAGAAAGTAGGTCACAGTGATGCAATAGATGGCACATTATTTCAGATCCCACGCAAAGAAGGCTCGAGGTTTAAAGAAATGTCTAAATACAGACAGACGGACTGCTTTGTGCCAGGGTCGAGTTATCTGCAATCCAGTTTGATAAAAATCGATCTAGTATAAAAACAAATAATGATTATATTTATACCGGTAATGAGATCAAAACAGTTAGAGGTCAGTACAGAAACACCCTATGCTGGAAATTGCTAAGTGGAGCTCTCTCCAAGCCACTGTAGACCTAGTATTGCCAGGTTAACCGTGAGGTTTCAAAAGTAGTTGCCAAAACTTCCAAAATTGTGAAGAAAAAAAATCAAATGGAATAAATGTTTAAACAAAATGCAAAAATATGCTCATTTTTAAGATAATTTCTGAATATTTATTAGTTATTGGCTATTTTAAACACTGCTAGAACTTACATAGTGATAGAATACATATATATTATAATTATCAGGATGGCGAAACCATGCAACTTTTTTTATCAGTTTCTCGGCAAAAAATTGTAAACAAAGATGCAGGTAGGTGTTTGCTTCATAACTTTCTTAATTATTAATATTTAACAAATTTTATTCAACTAAAGCTCATATATCATGTATATGCCTCCAAAGTGAGCTCTTTCCTCCACATCAAAATGCAATTTGATTCATCCAGTAGTTTCTGACATTAGCCTTATAAATCTCACAAAGTAATGAATCAATTACCTTTTGTGGCGGAGGAAAGAGTCCACATTGTAAAGATATGTGCGCTTTAGCTGAACAAAATCTTTTAAATATTAATAAAGTTACAAAGAAAATCAAAACAACCAAAATGTCACATGATTTCTCCATCCTGTTATAATGAGATCTATAAAGAGATCTAATCAACATGAGGTCAGCATTTACTTTGTATAAAAGCTATGTATTTTATCTATTTGCAAATATGTATGCATATATAAATGCGTTTATGCATATATATCTTAAATTTCAGTATCACCAGTTACAAGATTAAAATACAAACTGGGTAAAAATATTAGCTGCAAAAACTTGGGTATACATGCAGTATGTGTAATGTAACAATCAATCAGCATCATCGATCATTCCCAGGTTAATGTCAAAGATATATTGCTTGACACCAGTACAATAATGTGGTGGTGCTGCTCAAGACAACCACGTTTGGATGATTTAATTCAGGCAAGAATTGCATTTTGTGTCTGACAAGAAAAAAGAGACAAAGAACAGCTATATATATGCGCATTATCAGTAACGTGGCGGTGCTGCTGTAGACAACCACGTTTGGACGCTTTAATTTAGGCAAGAATTGCATTTTATGTCTGACAAGAAAAAAGAGACAAAGAACAGCTATATATATGCGCATTATCATTTATATTTGTGCCGAAACAAATACACACGATTGATCAACGGTTATAGGAAACAATAGGCCAACACTACTTTATAAATATTTAGTTTTGTTCCCTGATGAATGAGAACACAAACAAGAATCGATACACAAAATCATGAGACTCATAGCAACCATGGTCATTATTTAAAAATCTTACAATTAATATCACGATCAATCACGCCAAAATGGGTCAGCAAAGCGTGAGAGTCGATTAAACTCTTTTACACCATGACAGTTAAGAAACCTTTGAATTATAGACGATAACTTTTCTAGTTAATTGAATACCTGTTATGGTATATTCCTAATTACCTTTCATATTTAACCAAATGTGAATTTCTGTCAACATCGATGATATTGTGACAGGATCATTCAACACTGAGTGCAAAGTGTACACTGATATGCCAATTGACCTTACGTCAGTTGCCAATCAATCAAAACAATCTGATACCTCTGACAAATATTAACACGTGCAACTTGATTATAACACAACCGTTTGTGACTGTACCCTGACATCAACACTAGGGCAGAAATATCTGAGTATCTGCAGCAACTTATCGGGTTGACAGAAAAAAGCACATTGGTGGTATCTAAATGCTAACTATTGTTTGGGCGCTTGTTTCAGCTTGTTTCAGCCAAAGGTTTTTCTGCAGTAACTCGAGCAATTTAAATAATACGTACATATATCATTAGAACTGGCATTTTAGTGGTAAATAAAACTGCTTTACTTTTGGAAATCTGTTGAGAAATAAATATTTTACAGCAAAAATGATTTTTTGATGGGGCTTTTCCTATGTAAATTCCTTGTTGGTAGGACAGAAGAAAATTAAGAAATGTCAAATAACTTCAGTAATCCTTAATATGTTGCTATAAAACTTTCAGGGTTTGTTAATTTACTAATATCCAACAATTTAAAACCATTTTTGGATAAAAATTCTAAAAAAATATATTTTTCAAATTGTTCATGCAGCAGAATTTTGCATTGAAAATGACCCATCAAAAACAAAACAACTTTTGCACATGAAATATTTATTTCTCAACCGATTTTTAAAAGTAAGGTGTTTTTATTTACCACCAAAAATGTCTATTTCACTGATATACAACTTATTTAGGTATGAGTTGTATGTATGAAAAGTCCAAAAAACCTTTGGCTGAAACAAGCGCCCCAAACAATAGAACTAGTACTGAAGGGGATGAATACCCCACCTTTTTTTATATAGCCGATGACGATGGGTAAAATCAAGAACTGTTACAATAAATGTCTCAGATATATCTTTTTTTTTTAAACCTGAGTTTTCTAACAATACATAAACATATTGCACATTCTATACACGTTACAATAAAATATATTAGAAGTGATGTGGACATTAAAAGATAAGCTTAAACAAGTTAAAACAACATGTACTGTAATAGGTGCATCAAATTACTTCTATCAATGCAAAGCTCGACTTATTCAATACATGCAAAGCTAGATTTACCCTTAACATGCAAAGCTAGATTTCTCTAACTGGACTCAATGTTAAGCGGATAATCTCTCGATGATCCAGTCACCATCTCCTTGAAACATCAACTCCTTGTTCAGTGTTTCTCCGTCCTGTAACTTTCGGAACCTGATTCTATCGTGAAGCCTGTTAGTCTGCCCTTGCCAAAATGCATACACATGTGGTTTGACAAGGTAGCCTCCCCTGTAAAATAATAACATGGCTGAATAAATATTTCGGATCTTAATTAACAGTATATTATGTAAAGTTAGAACAATTTTTTTTCTAGAATCCCTTTGCATGACCATTAAGACATGATTTCTGACCAACTTTCCCCCGATACATATCACTGATGGGTTAGTCATGCATGCATATCTAACACATCTATGGGTAAGGTATGCATGCATGTCTAGTTTATGGGTTGGGCATGCATGCATATCTAACATATAGGTTAGGTATATACCTATGCATGCATATCTAACATATAGGTTAGGTATACACCTATGCATGCATATTTAACCCTAATCCAGGTATTTGGGTAAGATATGCGTGCATGTGTAACTAATGTTAGATATCTATGGAGAAAATCGAACACATGAAGTTTGGAGATTCTAGAATGAACAAGAGCACTGTCAACGGTGCAGACGCTCGCCTTTGGTGAAATTACAATTGATAAACAAGGTTTCCATCAATTACATACTGTATGATACAAGCTTTAACCAAGATTTCTAAGTATGAAAGGGGCCATAATTCTGTCAAAATAAAGGCAAGAGATACGTCATCTGACTCTATGGTTTCATCTAATGATGCTAAATACATGTGCGAAGTTTCAATACATTGTGTAAAGTGCATTAGAAGATACAAACTTACATACAAACTTTAACCAAGCTTACATACATACAAACTTTAGCCAAGTTTTCCAAGTATAAAAAGGGCCATAATCCTGTCAAAATAAAAGCAAGAGTTATATCACCTGACTCTGTGGTGTCAACTAATGATGCTGAATGTGTGAAGTTTCAATCCATTATATAATGTTAACCAGGGGACGCAGACGACAACGACAACGACAATGAAGTGATGACAATAGCTCTTTATTTCCTTCGGAAAAGACGAGCTAATTTTTTTTTCATGTCATACTGATCATTTTAGGAAAAGACGCATATCAATATCACTTATTGTTTTCAAGAAGTAGTCGCTACAAACTTGTTTTTTTTTAAATTATTTTTTTAGCCTTGGCAGCCATCTTGAATTTCTGGTCGACCTCAGATTTTGCTAGGATCAATTAGACATCAAGAGCAACATTCCTGTGAAGTTTCAGGAAAATCCGTCAAGTAGTTTCAGAGTAGTTGCTACAGGTTTTCATTATACAACTCTATGTAAACAAAGATAGCTGCTGGCGGCCATGTTTAACGTCGTATCAAAATAATTTTCGACAGGATCAACATCATTCCATACTGATCATTTTAGAAAAAGTCCCATATCAATATCACTTATAGTTTTCAAGAAGTACTCACTACAAACTTGTTTTTTGAAAATCTATTTTTAGCTGTGGTGGCCATCTTGAATTTTCGACCAACCTGAAATGTTGCTAGGATCATTTAGACATCAAGAGCAACATTCCTGTGAAGTTCATGGAAATGCGTCCTGTAGTTTCAGAGGAATAGTCGCTACAAGTGTTTACTAAATAACTCCATGTAATCAAAGATGGCCGCTGGCAGCCATGTTTAACGTCGCATCAAAATAATTTTCGATAAGGATCAACATCATTCCATACTGATCATTTCAGAAAAAGTCCCATATCAATATCACTTAGAGTTTAAAAAAACTTTTCAAGAAGTAGTCACTACAAACTTGATTTTTAAAAATGTATTTTTAGATTTGGCGGCCATCTTGGATTTTACATCAACATGAATTTTTGCTAGGATCGACTAAACTTCATGGGTAACATTTCTGTAAAGTTTCATGAAAATCCATTCCGTAGTTTCAGAGGAGTAGTCGCTACAAAAAAAAAGTTTACGGACGGACGGACAGTAGAGCTAAAAATGACTAGAATCGGCCATTTGCATAAGAGTTACTCTGAAATCAAGATGAAATATTGACGCTCCTTATTACACTGAATATAGTTTAATGGCTCATCAACACATTATAGGTTATTTTAAGTTGCCACAGAGAAAGAGGTAATGATACAGGAATCAGGGAACCTGCACTACTCTTACTAATGAATAGATTTACATTTTACTTTAACATGCTTGGAGGATAGACTTTGATATACTCAACTGCTCGGTTTGCGTCCTCATAATACAGACGAGGCTTAGGGAGTTTCTTGCCCAAGAACACACCAACGAATCGCAGTGGCCCCAAAGAAGCTTGACCTTGGTTCCTCCGGTTTCAAGTCCACTGTGCTATCCACTGGGCCATGTCTCTCTACTAGTTAATGGGGCTCATATAACAATTGAGAGGAAGCCACATTACATCTATTCTGACAACTGAATGAGAAATAAACCAAAACATCATTGTAATGAGAAACAGACCTCCAGATTGCTGCGAGTCCCTTTAATGCTTTTCACGCTATACTATAAAGGTACTTACTCACGAAATATGAATATTAAAGTCACAGATAAAGTAGTTTGAGATTATTGAACATCCAAAATGTCGCTCTATACTTACAGGCTGCCATTACGATAGTACAGAAAGCTAGAGAAGAGGAGATATTGTTATAGTATCTGTATACAGTAATATAGGGAAGGCCAGAATCTATTACACAACTCGTTTTTACAGATTTTTTTTAAAGATAACCTTTTACTATTCAGTATGTAAATTTTGCTTTAGCGATCATGTCAGATATACATTATTCTTCGTCTTTGCAACATCAGCTTAATACCTAAATATGCCATACCGACTAGGAAATACTTTATCAATTATCGAAATGTGCAGTAAATGTCAGAAATTGATTCATAGGGTACCACATTATAATCTAGCTTTCAAACAGTTTTAAGAGATAAATACTGCTCACCAAACAAAAGATGTCATCAATAATTTGCCTAGAAACTTAAATATCGGTTTTCACCATGAACATGAAATTACAAATAATTTAAGTGTAGACTGTACAGCTTTAAGTGCAACATATTTTAAAGGGACTGGAGGCGATCTGGAAGAGTGATTGGTGTCACTCCAAATACAAATATAATGCAAAACTCACAAAATGTGCTTTAGTTTCATATGAAATATGTGTATGCATTAAACTAAGCTGCATGTTCATGATGTTACGAGAATCAACATTTATACAAATGTACTTACTGATCGCTTAAGTGGTTCCCAGTAAAACATCAAGGAACATTTAGGGTTTTCTTCCTGAAAATAAACAAGTAAAAAATTTATTTCTAATCTTAAAATTGTCCAAAGATGATTAACACAGCATTGAACAGATAAGCTTTTAATTGTTACCAGATAGAACTTTTTGAAGTATGAATGCTTTGTTGTTTTTACTCAATATTTCAATTAATTTCTTCAATGCTGATTTCCCAAAGTTTAATGCTGAAATGTTTTCTGGAGCTCTGGTGAATGTTTTTCTGTCAAAAACATACCTTATAGAATAAATGCATACACAGACAGTTACAGACTACCTTAGTACTTGAATTATTATCCGATTTAGCTCAATTTTTATTATTTTTTGCATGTGTTACAAGCTGTATTTCTGTGCAACTATTTTTTAATGAGTTTTCATCTTCATCATTGAGATATTACATGCCGTGTACCAGTTCTCTGCCCTTCCGACTATTGTAGTTAGTGAAGAATGTAAAGCCGTCCTTATTAAAACCTTTACATAACATCATCCTCACGGACGGCACACCATCTCTGAAAACATCACAAAGTAATACATAATTTTATAAAAATTTAAATTCTACCGAACAAAACTGCATACCAGCTAAATCTCATGGCGAAAGATAAGCCCACCCTAACTGCACCCGCATCCCTCCACCACCAAGATTTCAACCATTCAAACTCTTTGTCCAGATCCCCAAATTCAATTTTATGAAAAAAAATGTATAAAAATGGTCTGTAATCCATTTTACCACAATGTTTGTGTCAATAACAAATCCTTGCATTTTTCTGAGTCTAATCACATTAAAGTTAATTGCCACTTGATTCAAACGAGTATGCCTTCTACAAATCGGCTTTGATCCGATATTGTTTGTTGTTTGACTCCTGATTAGTTTGTCGGGACTTGAGATCGTGGGTTTATGTCAACATGGTCAAATCAGTTAAATAGGTAAAAATGAAATATATTTGATTGTCGCGATGCTGATCTTTGATCGCTGATTGATGTTTTAAAAGGTCTGATATATCTGATATAGAAAACAATTATAAATTACATATTGTGTTCTTTGCATTTATAATTCAGTAGAGATAAATACTTGTGAAAGCAATCTATTTGTCTTGTCTTTTTCTACTTATTTTAATAGAAATCACTGTTAAGGCCATGCTAGTTTCTCATTCAAAAATTGTATTTTTTATTTTTTATTTTATACGACAAAATTAATGGAAAATGGCCTTGGCACAAGGCAAAATTAGTAAAACATTGATTGAATTGGATTTTATAGTCGCACCAACAGCTAAGGTCATATGGCGACTTTCCAGCTTCCATTGGTGGAGGAAGACCCCAGGTGTCCGGGCAATTTTCGTGCGCGGGCGGGCACCTGGGTAGAACCACCGACGTTCCGCAAGCCAGCTGGATAGCTTCCTCACATAAAGATTCCTAGGCCCCTGAGGGATCGAACCTACAGCGGTGAGGGGCAAGTGATTTCAAGTCAGAGACGTTAACTACTCGGCCACGGACCCCCGTAGTAAAACATACTACTGAGTACTTCTAAGATTGAAAACACGTTGTTAATAGTGTTTCATACTTCCAGAATTATATTTTTAAAACGTTTTTTATTTTGAAGTGGCGGCATAAAAAAAGGGGGCTGGCGGGGATGAGAATCTAGCAATTAATTTATTATGGCCTAAAAGAATGTTGATCAAAAATCAATTCCAAGACTAATTGCTACTAAACTTGAAAATAGAAGACTGAAGAGTTTAGTAAGGTAGAATAATATTTTTTAAATAACAAATGCCATCAGCCAACATTTTTAACTTGACATTGTGGGTTCAAGCACTCTTCGACACTGTGACTAAATGTTTTGACCTTGACCTTGAACATACAACCCCAAACCATCGACTGACATTACATACACACATTAAGCTTCAACAACTAACTGAAACGGTTTACAAATTGTTGTCAGAGATTAAGGTAAAGTATGTTGGCCAAGAACACACCAACGAAACTCTGTGGCACAGGTGAGGCTTGAACTCGGGTTCTAATTCCACCCTGCTATTCACTGGACCACGCAAGGACAGAACTGCTAAATACTCTTTGTGAGACTCAATAAGAAAGGGGAATATGTGAGAGATCACTGAGAGAGTAAACTATAACACATATTTATACCTAGTTGCCGTGGCCAATGACATGGCATTTGGTTCTTGAACTACACTTTTCTTCCTTGTGTACTCAAACCATTCCTCAAACTGTTTCATTGGGTCCAATGATGCCAGATCTTTGATGTCAAAGACAGACTCAATCCCGTGGTAGGGATGCCTCATGCCTGAAACTCGGAATATAAAGAATTCAGTTAGTCTTTCTAAGTTATATAGTCGGATCCAAATAGTTGTCAATTTGCAAAAGAAAAAAAATCTTACATGCAAAAAGAAATTTAATAAATTTGAACTGAAATCTATTTAAATTTTTAAAATATTGCACTTTGGGTTATAATTCTTCCGGCTGTTTAGGGTACATTACAGTGTGGACTAAAAAAGTTTGACTGGTTGAATTAATATCAAGTGTGGACTAAAAGTGTGACTGGGTGAATTAAAATCGAACTCCGACAATACTTGACACACCGTATTTTGATGATAAATACACACAGGTCACGAAAATTCCATTCGTCCACTTGCCATGACGAGTGCTTATTGATTCAGGACTAGTAGAAATTCAGATAAATTCTTTAACAATTTATCAATGTGACCATTCGAATATTACATGGGATGAGTAACTCAGAAACAAATGTTGCTGCCCTGATACACATCAAGTTTCATTCCATAATCTCCAAGTGGTTAAGGAGTTATATGGATCTAATATATAAACTGCATGACTTTGACCCATATGACATTGACCATATATTATCACCCTCAAATTGGTGCAAGACACACTACATGGTCTATTAAGAATGCATACCCACAAAGTTTTACGTCACTACTGTATTTTCTCTAATAGAAGCTCCCCACATTTTTTCATCATTCTTACCTTCATAGAAAATCCAAAAATCAAAATTCAATTAATGTGCAATAGTTTGTAAAATAAATGTTCAATATTTTGTAGAGTAAAAAGAAAGATTCAGGACTTGATGTTAACTTTACGGACAGACTGCCCATAAGGCAAATTAACTCTGAAATTTACTTGCCCATGCCAGTTAGTTGGTTGCCCAATTATTTAGACATATAGTGTTTATTTTATAAGGATATAGTGTGTGTTCGCTATTGTTACAAACAGCACATCATATCATTAAGGATTGTTTTTCATTTTTTGCGATGTTATCGAAGTATAATACGTCAATGATG